>DWEM01001302.1:0-14741 GCA_018245935.1 Agara belti belti | reverse complement strand
ACCATTACTACGAACCTGTAAATTATCTATCACGAGTCCGTGCCGTCGGCCCTCCGACCCCGTGTTGTACGGCACATCTGGTTTCGCAGTCAGGGTCTCTAGCCACTGGACCACGAGGCCAGTAATTAATAAATACTAGGTGTTTAATAAAGGCGGTGTACGGCTGTTGGGGGTGTGGATGGGGATCAAGAGGGTTGGCCGCTGCCGTGGATCATGTTACAGTGGGCCGGGACGTAATGAAACAGCCCGATCACTGGACGCCTCAGGCTACTACAGTACAGAGAAGCACACAAGTGTTACAATCATTGTTGTAATATTTACTATTTTTCTCCATCCTCATATTTACTGTTCGCGGGTCTCCTCTCATGGTTGCAGTTTTACGCCATAACCGGGCTGGCCAAATGCGGACTGACAGACTTCACACACCTCAGAAACATTAATTTTTATAACATAACCGAATGCTAAACCAGATGTTGTGGATTTGAATACCGACCGGGATAAACATTCGTGTGATCAGTATGTTTCTTTGTTCTGTGACTTGTTGTGTCTTTATAGATATACATACAATATAATACCTTTATAGGTATTATATTGTATGTATATCTGTATGTTTATCAGCCTAATTGGTAATCAGCCAGCTGTGGGTCGGCTTCTCGATTATTATTATTATTACGTACTGCAACACTGCTAATTTTATTAATTTTTTTTGCTATTCAAGAGAACGCTGGGAGTTTTTTTTCGCCGGGCATTTTATCCCGGTCTATTATAGCGTGAAGGGCGCACAAAGCCGAAGTACGATGACTAAAAAATCAACTTCGTTGAGAGTATATATATGTACTTTATATTGAATAGAATAATTTGAATTTAAATTACAACTAAATAAAAGCCGGTGAAGTGTTCAGAAACACTTTTGTTCACGACTGTCCTTGGTCTTGATGAAAGATCGCTGCTTCGAGTGGCGGTAGAGCTGATCGCCACGTGTTCTCTGATGACTCGCGAGAGACACTCCCCACACTATCGCCGTATTGCAATCGGGGATGTATTGTCTCGTTAACAGTCAGCCTTATGTTCCTAACTTGTGTTAATGGCCATTCATTTGTTTTTTCCTTTTCATTGTATCTTTTGTGTGTTGACATTGCGTAGATGATAAGTTTGGCTGTCATTAATAATATCATAGTACTGTTATTACGGTGTTCTAATCTATGTAGGTACGCCTATTTCCCAAAGGGGTAGGCAAAGAGGTGTTGACTTGCTTTCTCTTCTTCCACCCATAAAAAGCCATAGGTTCGTGCATCAGAGGTACTTTCGATGTTGTCTTCTCACATTCATCGTAGTGCGGCTCTCAAACTTCCACTTATGCAAGTAAACATGTAACGAAATAGATATACTGTTTATCTTTTGCTTTTCTATCTGTAACTCGAGTGTATGGACATAGTTTTTTCTGTGCAAATCTATGTGTCGGCGGTTTGTATTGTAACACGACGCCGTTCGCACCGGTTTGTGGCATTTGTGGGCGCACGCGATGTAACGACGGCAAAAAAGAAGGCGAATTTTTTAAAAATGTACTCTTGTTTCTTTGGAGAATTGCGAGGAGAGTATTGTAAATACAAATAAACGTTTTGTTACAAATATGGCTATTTTTGGATAAATCTGCGAATAAACACGATTTATCTTGTTTTTTCCTTTGTGAAAATTTATTTCAATTCTTTTAAGCTTGACAGTCTCTGAATACAGATGATTTTGAAACGAAATTTGGTTTAAAACTGAGATTTTTATGTGAGTACACCAAATATGACATTTTATTTCTCACAGTTACTATAGCTGTGGCCATTAGTAATAACATATATTAAGAAGCTTTATACGCAATAAAGTACATCAATTTGGGGTAGAAGTAAATCGGAAAATTATTTCTCTCCGTGACACCTGGAATCCAGCCGTTAAATTTGATAGCATCATGATGCATGTGTCATTGCCGGTAATAGCTCGGTAACTCAATTAAGTTGACAGTATATATACTATAATATTCAGTCGTGTATGTAATTAGATAGGAATGTAAATCACAATGCTCTTGGTGATGTGGTTACGCGTATCAGCTGCTTGGTTACCATAACATTCCACTATGATAACAAAGTCAAATTAAAACGTCAACTTGACCCGTCCTTCTCATTGTGTGATAAGAATCATGTCCAGCAGTGACACAATAAGATGGTGGTTGATGATGACGAAGATGATGAAGAGTCGTATACAACCGAGTGAAAAAAAGAATTCAAAAACACCTCCATACATCTTTATATTACTTTAACAACTTAATTAGCTGGCGACGCAGGAAATGATCTCAGTGCATCATAAATTTCATTGCATTTAAGTAATTTATATGGTTAATTTACGGTCTCGTTAGGCAGACGTAATAGATGTAACGCGGGCTGGCCACGTGTTCTACCACTAACGAGAGACGTGAGCGGCGAGATGCGACAATATTTACAAAGCATCGGAGAAGGGAACACAATATTTTTTACGCATAATTACACAGATTAAACTTATTTGTACAACTAATTAGGTTATGAAGCGGCGGCACATGAGGCGTACCGACTTACTACCGATTACTTGATACCTGATCACTACCTGCTCCTCTCGTCATGTAATAGAGCATTACATCTTTCAGCAGAAAGGCCACTTACAATCAGCCAGCCTACTAGTCGGCTTGGGATAAATGAAATAATAAAAACTAGTTAAATCCGTTTTAACTCGTTTCTTTCTAAAGCATTCGGACCGAGAGGGAAAGAGACAGAATAATTGAATACATACGTCATCTATAAAATCTTATATGATTATAAATTATTTTTGAAAACTAACCGCGATTGCGTTTTAAAATACCTCATGAAAGGCTTAGTATGAAAGAGCAAAGGCTCGTGTTTCGTTACCGTGTTGTAAACGAATTTCACGGGCGTCGTGTCGCGGCCGTCCGTGAGAGGCAGTGTCTCTTTACGGGAAGGTCCGCCCGGCTGCGAGGCCGAAATTAGTAATAGTTCCTATTGTTTACAAAGGCGGGCTCTGCTTACAATGTTTGACGCGAAACAAATTTGCATCAATATAAGCTGGACGAGAAAAGGTCGGATGTCATGTTTTATATTAAACTTCTCGTATAGACAGACTTAGATATACGTAGACAAAATAGTTGGTAATCGAACTCCGTACTGACGATAGAGCTGATGAAAAAATCTTTTTTTTAAATATTAAGAGAGCAGACAGCAGTAACAAGTGGCTGACCTGACCAATCTCTAATAGTGCTATAGGGATGAGACTGTTAGTGCGAATTCTATTAGTAATCAAAAGTGTTACGGGACTACAGGAATAGGACTTTTAGTAAACTCCGTAGCTGTTGCATTTATCTAGACATATGACGACATTTATCAACAATATTACCTGTTGTTTATGCGTATGAGAGTGGAGCCGGTTCAATACAAGACAGTGATGAACTGGCGTCCTGGCCGCACGTCATTAATACCGGTGGCCGCGCTCCAGTTGGCCCAAGGCGTGGACAGATGGCACAAATCCGTCCAATTATTTTATATTCACAAATCATACTGTAGCCATTGTTGTGTGATGACGTGTTTACACGAGAAAGTAAACACTTTTATTTCTGGCCATACTATAATATAATAAAAATAAGAGAAGGATATGCATAATTTAAAAAGAAAATTACAAATGTTTTACGTAGAAAGACATGATTATAGCCAACCTACCTACCTGATGGTCAGTTGCCGACGGCCCCTACAAACACCAAACACAGAGGAGTCGCTGCTCTGTAAACCTGGATATTGATTGACAACTACAACTAGAGGTCGTAGGTTTAAACATTGGTGTTATGAGTACATTTGTTCTGTATCTAGGTGTAACTAAAATATTTATAAGCTCTCCCATTACCATAGCAAAAGCATTTTATGGTCTAAATATCAATATGGTCAAATAGCCGTGGGTAATTGTTGCAATTATTATTACAATTGGTAGAGCACCGCCGCCTACCTTTATAGGAACCTTTTAAATTGCCAACATTTGGTACGGTTCATTAACCTTTATGTAACCTCGTCTCATAATCAAGTCATTTACACACAGGTCATCTCAAGAACATTCACAACAGCGGGACGTAAAGCGCTGCGAACACAAGTCTATTCGATCAACACAATTAATCGAACGAGGGTCTTTTATCATCCTGTATCTTGTCAGTATGATATATCTGTACTTCGGGAAGCGTTACAAAGTAAAGCGGTGACAGAAGCGACATGTAGAGCAAGCATTATTAATGTCACAGACCAGGTGGTAGAGCTTAGTAATTCTGCTTCTTTGTGTTGATAAGAAGCTTGTCCTACTTGTTTAAAGTGAATTGTGACTGTAGCTGGACATGTCTCCGTTGCTCTCCAGACACAGAGCTAGACCTTACTCTATTACATGACTGGTAGAAGTTTAGGTCAGTTTCCTGTCGATTGTAAATATGCATATGCATTATATGTATATGGTTTGTACCATATTATTAAACATTACGACAATTAACTTAAATGTAATATTATTTATGGATTCGGAAGGCCCAAGATCGGATGGAGTAGCGCCGTTTAAAGGAGGCCTATGTTCAGCAGTGGACTTCTAAAAGCTGGATGGATGTGTAAGCAGTGGAGCCTTAGAACTTACTTTTAATACTTAAAACGATATTGTGATAAAGATTACCTCAGAGTTATTTTTGAAACATATTCAATATTCAGTTACATGACATTTGAACGAGTTCTGAATAAATCCGTCCAATCACAAGTGTTCGAGTGTGCTGCATAAAGCTCGACACTCGCTATAAATTGTATTAATTTACGCGAGTTGTATATTGCTATAAATATGGCTGTTGAACTTATTGTACATTAGTTTGGTATTTCATGTCATTGTTATTAAACATGCGTAAACGAGTGTGAGTGATGTAATAAATCATGTCACTTTCAGTACTTTTGATCCCATGATTTTATTGTCTACTTTTCTTTAACTTGATAGCTTTTACAAATATCGCGATCTACCTATACATTTCTTACCATAATTTCTTTTTTAAATGCTGTTTAGAGTTTACAGTGTTTTGAAACGGTTTTTTACTCGTAAATCCAGGAATGTCGAGTTTTTTAAACCCTGTTACGCTTTCATTAAATTTTTACCGTAACATTTTTAAACGTATTCATTCCACATTTCTAACACTTGATTCCTTAATTTCAAGTGTCATTTTTTCAAATAGCTCATTCCGCTTCAACGGCGCTACAAATGTTCTATCAAAGCAATCAAAGTGGAGTGGACGGACGGCGAAAGTCTCGACAGACGACAACCAGCTTGTGACCGTGTAAGCGGCAAGACCACCTGTTGTTAACGGAGCTAATTGGCCGTTAACGAGCGCAAAAAATCTGTAATTCGATCTGGCATACCCTGAATCTTTATAATCTTTAATGTAGCGGAGAGCGTGTATGACGGGAGCGGATGTTGTTTCAATGGTTTGAAATTCCGGTGCCAATGGTGTCCCCTGAGGCACTCCAAACTTCGATGGTAATTTCGCATGTTCTCATTTATATACACGATCAGACTTACATATATGGAGTCATTGGAAATTATTTTAATTAACCAACGATCATTTTGTCAGTGCTACTTTTGTACGTACACGACAAAATTTGGCGTACCATAATTACCATCAAAGTATATCATAATGTTCTTTGATTGCACTTATTAATAAATATTGTTTATTCTTAGAATTGTATTCATTATTAATCACTAAAGAAGTCCTTCAAAGAAAAATATTAAAACAATTTATGAATATTTATAAATGAGTTTAACATGTCCTAAACAGCTTTATAACTTAATTCTAAGATGTTCAAATACCTGCATATCGAAGCCGGATCTTCCGGATCTCAATAGAAATTTGAATATAAAAAATATGTAACTGATTCAATTTAGTTACGTAGGTTTCTTTATAGTTATAAAGATGGTTCATCAGTTGAAATGAATGACATGTGCTCCGTCGATATACATAGTATGTAGCGACGGTAACTATGTCTGAAGTCGTACTTTTTTGTTGCATCGAGAGTAAACTTGTAGCGTGCAACAGAAATGCCCGTTTCAAGACGTATTTGCACAATAAAACAGAACGTGAAGAAGTGCGAAGTGAATAATAATGTATATTGGATTTTAGTTGATTTCTTTTATAAAAATGGTTATAACAAGTGTTTAATTTTTTTAAAATAAATACTAATGGCTCATGGAAACCATAACTTTCGCTTGCAAACTCTAGTTCTTGAGTAGCGTCGTATATGCAATCAAAAAGATATATCGGTATATACGAGACTGGCGTTCAAAAAATAGTTTTTTGATTCGATAACAGCTCTGTAAAAGTTTAGCTTTCAGATTCGATAGAAGCTTTTCCCAAAAATATAATGTAACTAAAAGCTCCAAATGCAAATGTTTAGCGTTTGCTTTGTCTTTAGGATGTCAGCTGATCTTTTGCCTGCGATTGTTGCGTATGATTCATCGATTCATGAGCGGCGAGAACGTTAATGACGTGGAGCGTGTAATGTGCGGAGTGGCAACCGATTACGATTCATTAAGCGCTAATTAATTCGTCTCGCGGTTTAATGAGCCAACTTCAATCTAGCGCTGTCACTCAATTGTCATTTCTATGTAATTTATGTCGAATGGTGTTTTTGTGTTTTGAGCGGAACGAATGATAAATTGTTTTTTAATGAACATGTTACTTGTTTTCATTTGTGATACCAACTGTATGACATCAAACATTTTAATAGCATTCTGTGGAACTTTATAGTAATAGACATAATACTCACAAAAAATGGTTAATAAGATTGGTACAAAAAAAATTATTGACGTTAGCGTCACATTCGTTCGTCCGCCTACTGCGTCAGCGACAGCCGATACTGAAAAAACAGATACCGGGAAATATACTCGTAATTAGAATTTCATTGCGTTACATAAAACACGGAAAATCAAAGGAGATTTACGTATATCTAAGGATATAAATATGAAACGTGTTCAGCGTGGACTAGTCGTAAATTCTACAAGTTTCTTAATACGAGGCAACATGTTACGCAATATAAAACTATGAAAATGTCGAAGGAAAGGTCAGAAAGTTGGAATTAATCCCCGCTATAGAATCTGTGGAGGCACTAAAATATCACATGAGGCTGTGTTACCTACAGTTGTGTTCTACACGTGAAGCGAAGCGAAGCTTACATTTTGTATGATATTGTACAATAACCAGTATATTATTATATGTGTGCGAGTGAGTGTGTGGTTTTTTATTGTGACATTTCATTTTAACCATTTTGGCAGGTAATGTCTTCCTATACACGATGCTCACATCTTCCTGCTCAGCACTGAGTTTCGTTAATCATTGAACCAACTGACCAATGAATATTGTCTAACAATTGTTGAGTCTTCAAATGTTCCAAATCCAGTAGCAACAAATACTAGAACTATGTAGCTTTAAACTTATAAAAGGCATTTGGACATCATTTAAAAATTGTCCGAAAATTCGCTGGCGATGGAGCACAAGTATTTTCTAAAAGGGTTGATCGGAGTGGTGTATTAATTTGAAAATTTATAGCGCTGGCTTATCCGCAGCAGTTAATAGTATGAATTTATAGTTGTAATAAAATGTTCCTGAGCAGCGACGGAATGGGAATTGATATCCCTCGTGTGCAGTTTGAGAATACCAATAATATCACGAGGAGTAACGTATTCTTCATGTCAGGTTATGACTCGTCTCTTAGTTATTGGTTAGCGATCCCGACTAGTAAGCCAGACATCGTGATTACGATTCCCACCCGGAACAAACATTTGTGTGACATATTTGTTTCTTCTATATCTGTTTATAATAGAAATATGTAAATAATTATTACATAGAATACTTATTTTGTTATTTCTATTTAGAAGTATCTGTGTATGTTTATCCGTTGCTGATTACTATAATTGGAGTCTAGAATTGTCGTAGTTCTTGCTATAAAACGTTCAAGTTGCTACTTGGTGCTTATATTTTTCCTGGTTGCGAATCGACCCACAACTTCCAGCTCAGTAGTCAGGTTCGCTTAACTCTAGACGAACTGACTGAATATTGTTAGAATTGTTATTGTTGAATCTGAATATTGTTAGAAGACCTTAAGGTGTATTGCTGTCCTCAACAAATATAGTCATTACGTATTTATTTATAGTAGACGTCTAAATTGCAGCTTTCTTCCGAAAATCGTAAAAGTGAGGTAAATGCTCGGACGGCTTGTAGTCGGCCAGCATTCAGGTAGTCGTTGGAATGTCAACCGACTTTTTGTGAGTTCCTTTTCGTTGCCGACTCAATGAGGAGCGATTTACGACAGACGTAGTGGCTACAAAAACTTTTTTCTCACCCCGATAACATGACTGGCTGATTCATAAAATTTACCTAACCTAAGCTTCCATAAGAAATGAAAGAAAAAAGTTATTATAGGAATCCAATGATCGATTTTGCACTTTATTATCTAATGCCGAATGTCGATATTTCAATGCACTGATTGATCCTATTTCTCGAAAACTTTATTTAAGGCAGCGATTTTAGGTGTATTGATATGTCAAAGTTGGAGATATTTGAAATAATCGTCTATGGTTAAATGTTTCGGTATTTATATTTGTTTGTAGTAACTTGTTTATACAGTACATAATCGATTTCTTATCCAATATTTGGACATTTCTGCTAGGTTTTGCGGGCTAGTTTTAAAGACAAGTGTACGTGGGAATTTATGATGAGGCAAGCAGGTAAACATGCAACTAGCTAATTCTGCAGACAACATCTGTCTATAAAATTAAACAAATCTGGTAGTGTATACGAGAGGGGCAGAAAGAATGCTCCTGAGGATTACATCGGAAAGTCTTTTTTACTGTCTTTTCAATACGCGCCCTTAAACTGCTTCAATATTAGTTGGAACCTTGAATGCTTCGGCGGGTGAACCGCACTCAAAACGTTTATTTAGTTTTACATTATTTCATTATGTTCCAATAAGGTAACGTTAACATCACTTTCAATTAAATCTCAAATCTCCAACTGCATCTACGACTGATCTCAATAAAAGCGACAATTCAAGTTTGTATCTTTGTTTCTCTGTTTACTTTCGCATTACAAATGAATTTCCTTTATCACAACAATGTTTCCTATTTCGAATTATATATATTTCGTTCTATTTGTTTTATTGATAATTCTATTTAAAGAGTTAATATGCCCACAATTTTGAAACATAATGCTGTTTAAAAAAAAACTGCAAGCGACGTGGTCTTAGCTTATCCGCTATCTGAAGCGCCCTCGATCCACAGAGCCCTACGACACGTTTGAAGAGCTCTACAGGTTTAGAACTGGGCTAAGAGGTAAATTTTTTATCATCTTGGTAGGAGAAGCGCCAGTAATCGCAAATTTTTACGACGATGTTGCTAGCTTCTGCAAGAATTACTTCGGCAAATAGAAAATAGGTCTCTAGAATGAATGGGTAAACCAAAAATAGATATTAGTCGTTCAACTCATTAGTGTATCCCGGACACAAAATAACCGTGAATGCATTTTTATGTAAGTGGACTGTCAGGTCTGTACCTACTAACGTACTTGTAGGATGTGAGTACGTATATGTATCCAAGGTATTTGCATTCGGTTTTTAAGATTGTCAATGTTCAATCTTTGTAATTTAGTCAAAAGCTATTCCGTTCATTTTTAATTTCATGAGGATTGCTTCTTTCCAAAGATAGAGAACCGGCGGCGATACCCAAATCGAGAATACCCAGCACAGTGTGTGTCAGAATTATCACGAGCATATAAACGGCCGTAACACAGTTGCACAGTAAATATTTGTCGGTATGTTTATCCTGCGTTAACTCCCGTAGTAAACTACGCTAAGTTATAACTGGCGTGTCGGATGTTAACTTCTTTGATACGCCTTTTATTGTCTTTGAACTGAATGTTACAAGGGTTGTTAATGTTAATGTTACTTGAGGAGTCAGTGGATTTACGTGTATTTTTATTGATGTTAGTTAAACAGCATGTATATGTGAAGAGAGCGATGAACGTAGAAGAACCACGTCAGGAATGTAAGGGTAGTGTTTGGCAGTAGGTGTCTGCCTACCTCGTTTGGAACCTGGCGTGAAGGGCAGCTGGGAATTGTAACTCTTTAAATGTGCCATGAATATGCGTTTAAGGCAACTCTTAAGGACAGGCCTGAAATAAGGGTTTGTTATAACAACAGAAATCTGGAGAAGAATAATTCGGTCATATATTATGTTATCTATCAGCAGTGACTCTTAGTAGAAGAACAGTATAACAAAATATAGATTTTTATGCAGTAATTTCAATTGGCTCCAAAAAATCCGCAACGATCCCTCGAGAAAGCTGTGCGAGTGTCCCTTTTGGAAAACTAAAACAATATTTGCCTAGGTAAGCATAATACGAGTCACCATTTAAGTCATCTAGTTAAACCTCGATGGCTTAGCGCCGGCTAGGCTGCTGTAGAATAGCTGGTCAAGAAGATAGAGAGAATTATATCTGAATGTGCTGTGTTTAACGTATTTAGTACACCGTCACATACATTTGCGAACCAGACAATAACGTTAAACATACACTTACAATCATTTACACGTTTTATCTCCAGCGTGGACAGTTCTCAACGCGGGCCCGTTAAAACGAACACACAACAGAACCGATCGCCTTTATATTGGAATAGACAAAGGCTCGTAAAGTACACGCGAATCGTACTTTCGTTTCCGCGTTCCGAGCGATAAAACAGACGAACAGACACGCGTGCGTTGTAATATGGAACGGTCGTCGCAATTATGCGTGGAGGGAACTTGTGTTGGTAGGGTAAGGAGTACAAATCGCATTTTGCGAGCTCGCGCGGACAAAGCCGCTAGTAACAGTTAGTATATTCATATTTGTTATTAAACTATAACAGAGCGAGTAAAGCTATTGTTTTTACACAAGTGAACTTGAAAATAATCGGCATCGTATTAAATTTTCCTGAAACCGGCAAACAATACATTGTGTGCTTAAATAAATTCACTCAAGTAATGTTTATGTTAAGCGTAGTGCTCTCATTATCCCCGATCCGGCAACTTAACGGTTCAATACGGCAAATGCATTGTTTCTCGCGCAAATAAATATAAATGCGTTGTAACATATCAATTTGAAATACTAAGAACACTGTTTATAGTAGTAACGAAGTGCATGTCTAAAGCTGGGTTCACACTGCGGAAATATTTTTAAAGATGGTTAAGAAGTGAACAAAAATAGTTCCAATTGACAATTTGACATTACGACACGTTAGTAATTACTTTTAGTTGACAAATGTAAAAATAGTTTTACAAAGAATTTTATGTACCAATGTTTCCTGTTTGATTCTTTCAGAATCGTTGTTACATATTGAACGCGAAATGTCAAATATTATCTAGAGAAAGCTGTTAATTAACCCTTCCAAAACCTCGACATATCCGATATACGAGCAAAACTAATTTCGCTGTGTAAACCCAGCTTAATCGCTGTCCATTCACTTCTATGTTGTTCATTTGTTACGTGCATTAGTTAAGTAAACAACATGTAAATATTAACATAACAATACCATAAATAAGTTATACCAACTACACGGTATTAGAAAATAACCAACTTAAGTTTTTTGTTTTTAATTTGGAAATGAAATTAATATGAATGTAAGCAACAAATGAGTATTTTGTTGTTGGAGATCAAAATGGCCGTTGCACACTTGCACTGATATACTCGTATGTATTGATGTTCGAAAGAAATTGGATAGCAAGACACCAGAGGTTCCTATTTGCTTCTAGGCGGCAATCTGCACAAACTTTTTAAATAAACTCCATTTCGTTTAGGCCAGTGGAGTTTTATTGTAGTAATAGTGTTGTAAAATTCTTCTACAATATAAGCCAGTCAAAAATAATGATATTTAGTGCTATGAAATGAAATGGACAGATATAGATAAAATATACTGAAGTTGGATAAAAACCAAAAGAAAACAGAACCGTTCATCAATGTATTCGTATTCAATCCACTTATACAAATGTACCGTTTCCGTGGAGCTAAATCAAATAAGATTAAAGGCACCGAGACCACTTCTTTTCTATATATACAACGTGACGATTTCAGAACGATTTATGTCGGCCCGCTGCGGACGAGTGTTAAATATTTTTTATATTCCCAATAAAAATATCATCGATCCTTTGAAAATGTTAATTGATGGTTTGAAAATGTGAAAATATTTTCATTTTGTTCTGGTCCTTCGCGGTTGGAAGCCTGCTGTAGACTCACGTCGGTCTATCCTCGTCCACTCTTTTGTTGTTCTACAGTTGGACAAAGCTTGCAAAGAAAAGTGTAGGGACCCTATCACGCTGACCCTGTCAGGCTTTTCTAACGTAAATAAATAAATATGATGCCAGAGTCGGATTTCAAAAACTATTCTAATAAAACAACTATTGTATATTATGTAATGAATACCCTTCGTTATAATTTAACCATTGGGAGTGTCAATACTTGGCGGTGTGCTGTCGTAGAGTCTGCTTATCCCAATGACGATGTTTTAAAGTCGGAACACGTCCTAAAGACATATATCATTCCTATCGTGTGTATGAGAGAGGTCACTGTATATATCAAGTTTAATACCACGGTACATTTCGCTCCCGTATTCCCGTAAAGCAGTTCAGTATTTTCTGTATAACAATTCTTCGAGTTACTTTACAATGTTTAAGTCGGTATGATTTATTTTCGCATTATTGAGTTCTGCGACCCGTTGGCGGCTCGTAACGAATCTCATTGTTTGATTACCATGGAAACAATTACATGCAGTCAAAAAGTTACACGTTTTAATTGTTTTTTTTTTTAAATTTGGATAGGTTGTGAAGTGTGGTTGTGATAAATGTAAGCTTTTTTAAATGAATGAATGAAACCAGTTGAAACCTTTAGTTTAATTTTTTTATCCCATGTCGTAGAAGTTTACTGTTGATTCTTTACTTTTTTGAATCAAGCTTTCATGGGTCTTTCTATTTTGGTCATCTAAATTTACGAACTTATATATAAAAGGTTTCCCGGACTACTTTTCACTTATCTACGTAGAAAGTAAAGGACACTTTGGACGAAACACAAAACTTGGAAGTTGAGAGGTTGAGACCTTACAGAAGAATTTCAGGAATTTCGTGGCGGTTTCCGACATCAAAGAATACAAAAAAGTATCTTCCATGCATTCAAAATGTTTATCAAACAATTATTTGATTAGTCACGTTTTCTCTGTGAAATTTTCATCGTAAAAGTACACAGTAATTCCTGTTCTTTGAATTCTTGTCGTTTATATCACATGTAGTTGGTAAGTCATAACCGCACTGTTCGGGTTTCATTGCGGTTACGGCAGTTAAGGAAGCTGAATAGGTAATCTAGGCGTTTGAGCTTAGAGCCCTAAAGAGCGTGCTTGATTCAAAAGACTGTGGAAACCAAGTTGCCTTTGTACGGAAGTAATGTGGCCGCATAAAATTGCATGCTATTGTTAAACGGCAATCAATAGATATGCCTCAATGAAAAGCGTAATCAATTTTTGGAATTACATGTCACGTGATGCTGGTCATACGAATTTTATGCTACCTCTCTTCCTTACAGTTTTGTTTTATAATGTTTCAGCGCTTTCAACGTAGTCTTGAATACGCCAATAAGATTGTACTTCAGTTTTAATATAGAGGCAAGAAAGAATTTTTTTTCTTAATTGTATAATACGCTTATTTTAACTACGAGCTCACGTGACGGTGAGATGCAGTCTAGAGTGCACCATGCTTGCCTATTCACTCTTTTGTATAATGCCACGTTACACGTGTCTGGTAAAGAAGACACCAGTAGGGAACTCCACTCCTGGGCTGCCTGCACCAGAATCGAAGCTTCGTCCGATTCAGAGAAATCTCAACCAAGTATGGAAAGTAGCATGCGATACGTCTAAGATTACCCTAATATTGGTGTGTAATCAATAACGTCGTCTCAATATTGAGGCTTATATGTAATATATTTAGAATGTTTCACAATTCATATCTATTATGGCGTCCTTATTAGTTGTGTAACGGAAGGTCATCGTGAATCCTTATATTTACCTCAGTAGTTAGTGCATAATATATGGCTGTGAAATTTCTTATACGTTGAAGTTACCATAACAAGACTGACATTTGAATTATTTAAAAGTTAAAAGCGCTTCCTAACTAACCCTACTTGCTCCGGCCATAAATCTTGCCCGTATAAAGGTTGTCACGCCGAAATGACCTTTACGCCGTCGAGATAAGACGCAGGCGACGCGTTCAATTGTCCGGAAAGACAGATGGGCTTATAATTGTTGGTTGAACTGCGGGAACAATCGCTGGCTTCGTTCTGCTTACTAACTGATGTTTAAAGATACCACTTTTATCTCTATACAGATACTTACATAAATGAATAGCTACTTAATTTAATGGCCATAAGAGAGCTAATCGCATAGCCAGTAAAGCTAGACGTAGGATATATAAAGAACAGAACCAATGCAATTAGAAACAACACGACAGAAAAGATTTGAAAAGTGCAAACATTTGTATGGATCCACTGGTCTCTTGGTCGAGTGGTTAGAGACCCTGCCTGCTAAACCGGAGGTGATGGGTTCGATTCCTACCCAGGACAAACATTTTTGTGATGAGCACAATTCATTGTTGTG
>DWEM01001301.1:0-14744 GCA_018245935.1 Agara belti belti | reverse complement strand
TTTTATGTAATACCCGACAAACAAGACCGTTCTTGTTCTCGAAACGCTTTCATTATAAGATTAGAAGTTTCTAATATTATAATCAGATCTGGCAAGAGTCACGATAGGTTTGTAGCTTTGCTAATCGTATTTCGTCATTAAGTACGTTAAAAATCAGCTGAAGCCTCCGTATAAGTTTACAGATGCATCAACTGCTGCACGTATTTTTGATATCAAGTTGCAGTGTCTTGTGTTGCATACATCGATAATGTGTACAATTAATAAAAATATAAATATAACAACAGATTCAAATACTCGTAATTGGTAAAATGAATGTTGAACAAAACATAATAATAAAGTATTATAATGTATGCATATTTAATAAAAAATAGTTATTGTAGTTAATAAAAAATCGTTAAAAGTAAAATAAAATATCAATACCTTTAAGATGAATTTAAACATCATTGTGAGGCAGAAATCGCGCGATTAATTAATGTGCTGTTCCATCGTAACTGAGTTATTTCAGACGTCGTTCAAAATTTACGTTATTTCAAAGTTTCATGCTGAATTTCAGGTAAAATAAATCTTATGACGCAAACTTTACATTCGAAAATGGCTCTAGAAATAATCGCCGAAACAATGAATCGTTTCATTTCTCATTCAAGCGAATGTAGAAATCCAAAATCATAAAACATTTGGGTAGTAAAGCTTTACTTCGTTGTATTGTTGTTGTTTCTAGCAAAATATCACCACGGTTATCCACTGAACGCGACTATTTACTCGTTTTATCCTTTTGAGAGTGTAATTATTCAGTACTGAATTTTTAGTTTTTAAGCTTATTTTTTGTTTTATATAATTTTTGGCAGCTAATAATGCACATGTTTTTTAAATGCGCTAATTAAGCCTTTCCATTTAATACGCAACACGGTACCATTAAATTTTTCTTTTGAAATCATGAGTTTATGTCACATTGCCTATAACCAGCTGCGTTCAACGATTACTCATCTGTCTAATTATTATGAATAGTTTAGAAGTTATGAGTGAACAGATAAAGCTACCTAGATACAGGTCCAAAACATATGCCTCCATAGTCGGGTAAAACTAAAGACGAAGTAATGGTCAGTGATTTCAAACTAACTGAGTACATTGAAATCCATAAGAATATTTGTACGTTACCAGAGACCAAACAGCCGTTTTTTTATATTCTGTCTCATTGTCGGTCCGGTGTAATGTTCGTAACGGATAAACTGATTTAATTGGACTTTCCTTGAGAAATAGAGAAGTTTATAAGGCTACACATAGGGTAATTATTGTCTCTCAATTTTTTAGGTCCCTTGTGTGAATATTGAGAAAGCTATGATAAATGGGTCTTTGAAATGTAGGTACCTCTATTGTTAATATTGGTTACGTCTTAAAAAACTAAAACGGTATTAATAGGTATTGAAACTTCATTTTATAATGCTATGCTAGCAACATTGTTTTGTGAAGCGTTGCTTGAATTTATCCGATAAAAAATATTTATGGCTAATTGCCTATTTCACTTTTATCAGAAAATGTATCCACTTTGTTATTATTAAAGGTGCTTTAATAGTCAATTTCCGTAATGGAATTAGCTCTGCTGTTGTTTTCTTTGAAATCGAATATCCGGCCAAAGGGGATCCCGATTATCGGAAACTTGGTTATACATTTTACTTAAACAGTAAATTTCCACAATATTTGAAGAATTCGGATTGAAGTAAACATACACTAAAAAAATTATCAAAAACGGAATGCAATGGCTGCACCACTGAAAAACACTGCATTTGATTGCCATTTAAAAGTAGTCATTATATAAAATACAGTAATGTTTTAAAGTAGTTTCATACAATAAATGTATTACATTTAAGTCGTAACAAAAAAAGTATTCTACTACAGAGCTTTGTTGTGAAACTTTAAAAAACTATGACAGCAATACTATTAATTGTTAAAGTAGCTTCACAAACCATTAATCAAATGCATTTTACTCTGTTTAGCTTACACGAAATGATAAATCTTTCGGATTTTAAATCCGTTGTCACCAATGTGGCGAGTGAAATAATATATTAGTGCTGACAGCTACAAAGTATGGACCTCCTGTTCTGGCCGACGCATTTCACCGACAGTGTCATCAGTTGACATCGCGAAAACGATTTTACGTTGATCATGCGTAAAAAATGCGGACACGTAGCAAATACGAACGTTTCAAAATTTAAATTCTTAAACATCTTAAACACTATTACAATAACAATTAGATTTCGATGAAGATTTTTTCATTCACTAAGCGAATACAATGATTTTGGAAATGGCTTAGTCTCATGTATTCTTGAAAAGGTGAGATATAATCTCTGATACGAACACATACCTACTCGTGTAAGTCCGCAATTATTCGGGCTATACTAAAATATACACACATGGCTCAGTCAATAAAAAATTTAAACTTGTTAATTACAAACATGTGTTAAGAAGGGTCATATTTGCGTTATTTCCGATGATTCGCCCCGAATATGTTTCCGTTTGTGGACTACGTATTCGACCGATTTAATGTCACGAATTGACGCGTCTTTATTTTGGTGACAAAACTAAAGAAACTATGTACAAATTACATATATCACATAAGATTATAAGGTATAACATTTTTTATAAATAAATTATACACAGAACTTTGTTAATAAATAAATGGTTATAGGTATCATTTCCAGATGTGAATTTAAATCATTTTTTTTTAAATATATTAATTGAAATAAATCAATCCCAGTTTTTTCCAATTAAAGTGAGCGTGGTCTCAGTCGGGTTTTATGAATGTTATAAATTATTTTTGGGTTTTTATAGGAAAATCTTTATACAAAAAAAGCTTTATACAAAAATAATACGTTACCAATATACTCATATTTGAAAACCCTAAAAGGATAGATTTAAAATATAATTGGTAGAGCGGCTAACGCGATGTTTGTAATGTAAATGAATCGTTGTGTTGTTAGTAATGTTAGTCATTAATTAGTTTGGATTATGCAACCGACTTCTAATTGCTGGTATTAGCCGGCCGAAAGGTAAATTCACCATTGCTATGTAAAATATCAAATGCATTATAGTGTATCGACCTGTTAATTACCTGTTAATTATTCATGAAACCGAATTACGAAGCTCTGAATTATTACTGTTATATTTATCTCAATGCGCTGGAATAAAATTATGCATTGGTATAGTCGTTATGCGGACATGCATTTGGTGACACCATATGAAAACTTGTCTTGCAGATTACTATTTTTTAGTACTTGATTAATAAGATATATGTAAAAAAGACTCTTCGGAACTATGTAACAAAATCTCGTTCAAATGTTTCTCAAATTGGGTCACCATTTTCATACTCAAGCTCACTGCGACGCGGAATCCCTCAAGAGATCTACCTCAAGAATTTGGTATCGAGAACGCTATTTCTTGTTATTGTGGCATTACAGACTTGTTAAAATAAATTGCAGAAAATGTAGCGGGTTTTTTAAGATACTTGTAATAACTCGGAAGAAAACTCTGGTAATAATAAATTAGGAAGGTAATTTACGTGAGCGCTGCAAAATGATTTACAACAGTCATTATACTTTGCTAATTCAGAGATACCGAATGTAAGCGATTTTCTTCCTTCTGACAATACAGATTTATTAAGAATTGTGAAACTTATGATAAAAATCTGTAAACAAAGAGAAATACTATTTATAATGTTTCATGCTGAAGTAGACATGCTACGTCATGACAAGGACGCAACACTGAACCCGACTGGCCGGGTAAGTGATTGCTGGAATAGTCATTTAAAGTCTTAGGAAGATGGATGTAGTTTTTTCAAGGACTGTAATTCTATCACAACATTCTGAGCTATTTCAGAATGTACACAAATATAAACTGGTGCACGCCGAATAATTAATACAACCGACATGTATGAGGAAAATTAGTGCTGTGTTATATTCGCTTGAGCCTCTGTTGCTAATAAACTCTCAATGAACTCTACATAAATAAAGTAATATTCCGTTTCCAGTGCGAAGTTGCCAGAAGCAGTTATGTGTACTTGAGAAGTTTAAGAGAAAATGTGCTCGGGCGCGTCGAAGCCCGCGAATGTCAAAAGTTCTCACGAAAACCGCAACGACTCGCTGTTAGCGCGGCATGAGAGAACAATTTAGTTTGCGAGCAATTTCCTTTCCACCATTTATGTCCGAATCCGGAGTAAGGGCTGGAACTTTACGAGCCGGTACGGGTCAGACGACGTGACCTGAACCGTCCATTTTATCGGCTTGTCTGTTTGAAGTGACTTCATGATTATGCCAGTTTAGGGCCATTGCGATAGATGATGGATTATAGCCACCTATATCCGAAATACGTGGCCAAAGCTGTTCTCTGCAATGTGATCTGATATTTTTTCTAAGCGTTTTAAAATTGATTTTCAGACCTATTACCTAGTCTAAAGCATTTGCTTAGTAATGTAATGTAAAGATGTATCTAATATTTACATATAAGAACAATAAAGGAAGGTTACGTAACTTACCAAAAAAAATATTGCGGGTAATGAACTTTTCACAGCTTTGTATTTATAGACTTTGGGTGCGGCTTAATGAGGGTGTCATTTGGCTTTAATTTACTTGCTACGCTGTTGTAGCAGTGGTCATATTCAACATCCACAAAGTTTTATATTATAAATAAAGTGAAATATTATAAGTATCATTATTCTATTTTCCAGTTCATAAATATAGAGAGTATTTTAAATGAAGAACTTAATGAAAAAAAATAATACTCATTTTATTTTTACTAATTTCATATTTAGAACAACTTTAACATATAGTGGTACGTAATAATAGTCCTTTGTATCGATTATCTTACTTGCAATTACATTGTTACAATTATTCACATAGAAAAAATGATCAAAAATGGAACGCAGAGAGAAGAAGAGATAAAAAGAGAAAGTCTATGAGGGAACGACGATGTTCCAATTTTAAAATTAAAACACTACTATACATATATCTATAAAAATATATAGTGAAACAATCTACAAATATAAAGCTCGCCTTCAGTTTGAGTAAACTAAACTATTCATAGAATACATAAAAATCAGGGCGTTTTAAACCTCAACTAAAGCACCTTCTTTGTTATCTGCTGTACGCAACAAAAGATATGTTACTCTCTCTCGAGCAAATCTCTTAGAACGAGGAACGCAACAAACCACAAATGAACGTGGGTATATGCGGGGAAAAACTATTAGCTAATCCCAGTAAAGCTATGAAACAATGTTGGGATTACGCTAAATCCTTGCAATGTATCTGGCTCTACTAGTTAAATATTGAAATACATTTCTTACATTTACAGGCCACGTCAAAAGTTCTTAAGCGTTTCCGGGCTTCGGAATATGTTAAGCAATCGGAGTTAATTGTTAAGTAATAAATAACGTTATTGATATTAAGATTTTGAATGTATTTCGTAAATAACTAACAAAGTATTCAAATAAAACTTAACTTGCATAAGTTTAAAGTTGTATATCAATGAATATAATAAGCCTATCGTTCGCTATGAGTTTGACGTGTAAATGAAGATCGTCAGTATCACTTTTTATTTACATTAATTGAAAAGGCACAAATTATTATTTCAGTACCACACACAAAAATCTTTAAGCAATAATGTTGGATACATTGGAGCCTCATTCTATTTCCACTTTAATTGCTTTTTGCTTACAAACTTCGCTTTATAAGGGTTTGTAACTACTGGCATAAGAACTAAGCGTATTGAAAATTATAATCTGGGACTTTTGAAACCTAGAATGAACAGCTATGTACTAGGCAAGCATGTTAGGCCACATCATCGCTTTCCATCAGGCGAGATTGTGTGTGAATTATTCAAAATAATAAGTACGCCGTAAACAATAACTTATCGGTGTTTTCAATGAGCAACACGATACGTGCCTCGTCTTTCTACACTGTCTTGTCAGCATACTTTTTTATTTAACGTAATAAAATTGGTTTAAAGCCAAAAGCATCGATAGGGCCATTGATAAATTATAAAACATCTAGATCGTGCTATGTACGTAACGTCTGCTGATGGCTGTTAGAAAATTCATTAATTTTAGAGCGGGCGAAGTTTATACTGAAAGTTGTGGCACGTTCCCGCAACATGCTGCGTTTCTATTCGAGGTGTCCCAAATTTTTAATTGAAAGTAGCGCCACAGTTTTCTACCAATTAATTGGTGTTGTTGGAAATATCAAACATAAGCAATATAAGAGACAAAATCATACAAATACATATTTCTAGGCTTCTAGGCACTGAATCAAATCTATGTGAATTTTGTAAAATTACTCTCATCTTTAGCTCTATAATATACATATGTGTAATTTAAAAATAAAAAGAAAACGTGCTCTTTATAATAATCCACCATATGTATATACATTTTATTGTAAAGTGTAGTAAACTATAGAAATGTAAGGAACAATCCTAATAATAAACATTTACTTAGACTTAACGCAAGCCTTTGTGCAGCTTAATGAACGGTTATTAAGCTTATAGAGCGTTTTAAACTAATAGCAAATTATACTTTTTTCAATATAAATGCAATGCACGTACTACGTACGATTTACGTTGAAAACAAATTCAAAGCTTTGCATCATTAGATTCGTATATTATCCAATATTGTATAAGTTAAATCTATGGTTGTATTATGATAAATCTTTTTATCGACCAATAAATCAGATGTGGTTCATGCAAAAGATATTTTTGAACTCTACAGATAGAGAGATAGAGTGGCGAGCGCAATAGAAATCCAATTCAACTTACTTATGGCAGTTCTCACTCTGGTTCGCGTGCGGTTCCACACCGAACGGATGAACCTGGTGAACCGTTCGCCGAAAGGAATTCTTTCCGGGATAGCTTTTATATCTGAAAACCTAACAGTTTTTTTTGCCGACTTCGATTTATTTCCTTTCCCAGACCGTCCGCCTTTCACCAGAGTCGGTTTTAGTATTTTCGCTTCCTTTGAAAATTCACTTGTTTGTCGTAACACAACATTTGTATTCACTGGCACTGTGTTCGATTTTATGATGCCGAGCGGTTTGTGATTTTCTTTCACTACATTTTTGACTACTTGTTCCTTTTTGACGCTTAGAGGTCTTATTTCTGTATGTTTTTTCTCAAACGCTTGTTTTTTACTCGCCGTGTTGGATTTCTAGGGTAACGTGCAATTGATTTTTAGTAATTGTTAACTTTATATCGTGAAACACTTTTAATCACATGTACACATCACAATGCGGCACTGAAGCGGATATCTATGACGCTGATGATTTGCAACACAAGACGTATTGTGTAGACGACACTTGGCTTTGTTTCAAAGTCATGAATTTTAGGGCACACTTAAATATAAACTAAATACAAGATATATATTTATATATCGTGTAGCAATATCCGAGTACGCTGTAGTCGGTATTGATAAATTAAAGTCTATTAGATACCATTGAAGAAGACAAAACTAAATAAGCTGAGGTATTTGGTACTATGCCAAGGTCTTGTTAAGACAATTGAGAGAGTGAATCAAATGAATCTATTTGTGTTAAATCGATTTGTTTTTATTACATAAAAATTTATATCATATTTATAAGGTATAATCTAATGATTAACTATCTACACTATTATAAATGCAAAATTACTTTATAGTATAAATTCGTTTGAAATTATTATTCTTTTCAGTTATCTATTCATCAGAATATTTATCCACATAATTATTAATCTATGACGATAAAGCATGTTAATTATGTATTATTAGTATTTGTTAGTTTTATGTGCTCGAGGATCAGATAGGAAAACTTTTCCGAAAATATGGATATTAGTGTATATTAGGTGTTATTTCATTATAGTTAGTTAAACATTAAATTTAACTAAACATTAATTAGTAAATTAAACATTACGTATGTGTATATTTTTTTTAATATTTGGTTTCGTTTGTTATAAAATTAAAAGAGTTTCACCAACAAGCGAAAAATAGTATCTCACTCTTGGCTTTGTCGAGGTTCCTATAAAGAATGCTTCAATTGTTGCGAAGTTTGTTTCAATATCGCGAAGTCTGGTTTAGTAAAAGTACTAGTAATGCATTTTCATAAGAAATAACATTAACAAAAGCAAAAAAGCATAGCAAAAATTGTTGCGGAAACGGGGATAATGGAACGTGGTTTAAAAGTTTATTGAGCCTGCATGCCTGCATAACTGCATAACTGGATACTTTAGTAGCTGTTCCTGTTATTATTTTGTAAATAAACGTAAATTATATTACATTAAAATATATAAATATACGTTTGAAAACAGATATGGTTTACTTTTTATAGTTGATGTTTAAACATCAGCAAACAAGTAAAAGTTGTTATGTAGTTATTAAATTTAGTGCTTTACTGTTTCCAATTCGCAGCAATTAGTATAATCGTGCGAAAAAAACAGACTTACTTATTTGTGGTAAGACTTTATCACCCTAAATTTTTATACCTACGAATTTGCTATAATACAAAATTATTAATTTTACGTCGGTATAAAATAGCGCTGTTAAAAAACGATATTTATGATCTTGTATTGTGTTACAAGACGGAAAACATGTACTAGACTTCGCCAGGTAGTCGAAATTCGGTCATAAAATTATTGAAATATAAAAAAATTTAATCTTTTTTTTTATTGTGTCAATCAAATTTATAACAATGAAGCTCTTCAATAGCTACCAAACAAAAAAGAAAAGGAAAATCGGTTGACAAACCGAGCAGAAAATCTTACTGAACTGTTTTGCGTTTACCTACTTACTCGTATGTATAGATACCTGTATATTACTAAGTATGTCAGTGAAAGTAGAAGAAAAGCTCACATAAGTAAGTACATATATTCCTCATCACGTTTGAAACTCTCTAATGTATGGCGTTTGGCAAAGTGCCGCGCCACTACAACGAGGTGTTTATTATCATCTCAAAGGGTCCCGGTTGCGTGTTTGTTGATCATTTGCATTAAACAACGTTTTCAGAGCGCCATTGCCGCGATAGTGCACGAATCGATCATTAAACGGTCTCTTTCAGTACACAAATTCATTATGTTGATTGCGAATTCAATTCGGTATGCGCGTTATTGCGTTATTGGTTTCAAATTGTTTGCTATTCGTACACGAGCATGTTGGGTTAAAGTTAAGCCTGGTTTGCGTGTTTCCGAGCGTCGAGGTGCAAATTCTATCTGTCACGATCACATGTTTATCTGCCGTCGACAGGTGGTTCGATCAGCTGATATTTTTTGCATCTACAGTTTGCCTTTTTCATATATCGTTGAAGAATAAGTCTAATTGAGAAAGAGTTACTCGATCGGAAATGGTACCTGTTAAAGACAAACTCATATTCCACACAATTAATCATACATCCTTCAATAAGTTGGAAACCTTTCTGGCAAAGACAATTATAAATCATCGGGGTAACTTTGTTATTTTTGCCAGTCAATCGAGATAGCGTTGGGAGTTAGTAACTGTGGATAATTTATCAGTGACCCCAACTTTTCAAACTCCGACCGTCAACATAAGTTTGATAAAGTATACAAAATTTCGTGTAGAAGAAAACTCAGATGTTCCGCTTTTATGAAGTAACAATCTGTTTTATGGTCACCGTTTATCAAATTACATGGAAATTTTAGTTTTACCCTTCCAATTTCAGTGTACGTCTAGCTTGAACGTGTGTTTTGGGTAAAACTCGAGAGTTTTACTTAGGAGCATAATTTGATACGTAGCTCATGCGTGACGACGGATCACAATACGTTGAAGATGAAATGTTTTTACATAGGTACCAATTTATTTCATTCTTCCTTTAGTTTCTTGGTAGTTTTGTTATATTTTCGAACTTTTTGAACTATTTTAGGACGTGTCCTCATATTTTGTATGTATGTTACAAAATAAAAAGTGTAGGTGAGTAAGTAAGCAAGTATGCAGGTACTTAAGTAAGGTAGTGTAGGTAAGTGTTGTTGTATAACTATTTGCTGTTTACTGCCAGCCTGCCTACCAATAGTGTGTGTGTTAAAATAGACCTCGTTTACTACTGCAGTAGTACATATCTAACTCAAAATTAAAACTATAGTTAGTGTACTTAAGTACATAACTGTACAAGTCTGTGTAGGTGCCTGGACTGCAAGTAGGTACTGCTCCATCACGCTTTTTAAGCCGATATTGTAAATACACTCGTGAAAAATATGGTAGCTTAGTCGCTAAAATAGGTACACTCGACTGCAAAAGGTTTTATTACCACTAGGTACAATTAAAAGAAAAATAATTTTCACCACATGGAAATAGCACGTAATGCTTTTCGTGACAGAAAAAAATAAAATACAACATTTTACTAAATAACAATTTCCTACCACGAAGTTACTTCCATTCAAGATTATTAAGAGCTTATCGAGTTCCATAAGAGTCTTTGTAATGTGGCACAGACGAATAGTGCCTGACGTGATAATTTATATTTTATTTTTATTTTGTGAATATATACATATATATATTTTTATGAGGTACCTAACTGGAATATATTCGATAAGCTATAAGCATTACATCTCCCTTTGTGCTATTAACGCAAAGGTCTGTAATATTGAAAATTATGAGGACGTATAATGCTTCATGAAATTGGCCCGTCTCTGCGCAAAATTTACTATTTTCGCCTCCACCTTTACGGTTATGACATCCTCATGTAACAGTGATGGTGGCCCTTCTTAATAAGTTCACATACGAACTAATTTATTACAGGGGTAATAATATTATATGCCTTTACTACATCGTTAATATAAGAGTATACATTTTGTATGTAAATTGAAGTAATTTCTTTTTGGAAATCTTTATTTTGTTGCTCGCTAACACGTCTGTTCTTATTACGGCTACTTTGCACTTATCACAGGAAAAAAACAGAAAGTATCAGGTATCGTTGTGCACAGTATGATATTCTGAGAAATAAGTAATCCTATGATTACTTGAAGTATTTTTTTCTACTTTTTTTATTACTATTATCAGCAAATCATTATTGATAACGGCCCACGTATAACGATGACCGTACATTATATACTCGTATTATGGTTTATGAGTAGAATTTAACCAAAGTTAAATGATTCAACCTAATACTACTGATGATTCAACCGAATAATAAGTAGAATTCAACCTGATTTATATTCAGGATATCCCCGATGAAGGGTGAGAACCATTTCCTCGCATAATATGTGCCTATCGCAGCAACGGTTAAATTCTTATTTTCCGGTTAGGAACATAGCAAAGCAACCGCTGTGTTACGTTCGCTGGGTTTATTTTCACCTTCATATGTAGGCATATGAGGGAAGAATGGTGTGCTTGTTATTATTAATTGACACACTCAATAAAACGTGTCACTCACAAGCCACTTGTCAATTAGAGGTGATTGGATCCGCTATTTACAGTCGTTATGGTAACCGGTAACTATTATCCAATTAGATATTCAATATGTACATATTGTAGGTACAGTTCCCGAGAAGCATCGTTCATTTACAACTGATTCGGAGACGGAATGTCAATTGTTACACTGGCTCTGTGGGCCGGAGATGCATGGTGCATGGGAAATGAATATTCAAGGATACATATATACAATTAACGGTGATTTTATACCATACGGTGTGAATGCCGTGAGCTACGTGTTTAGTGTTATTAGTTTCATTGCGGATTTAGATGTGAATTATATACATTGTGTGTTGGTAAGTTGTGCAATATGTTAATTGCATAGGTGTATATTTTTATATGATTTTTTTGTGAAATTCATATACCAACATATTATATCAAAAATTTTCGTCGTTTTTTTCTGTAAATCGATCCGGGCGTACATATGTATATCATTAATATAAAATTTTGTTTTTTTAAAATTTGAAGTTTGAAATTTCCGAAGACATTTGTTTGGTACATTATATTTTTAATTACACTATTGGTATAATTCCGTATTAAAGCGTTTTTTGTTCACATTTCAATTCAGGTATATAATATGTATAGATTGGATTCGTTTTTAAGAAGATTTACCAATCGTCGGAACAGAAAATTGTGCTGGAAGAGTAGACAGAGGTAGAAATCTATTATAATACAGCTCACAATATATATTAATTGTGTTCTCGTGTTCACACACGTTTTTATTAACCAATGACACGGGTAAATATAAAGTAAGGTATACCTTATGGTATACCATATGATATAAAAATATGTAAAAAAAAACAGACGAATTGAGTACCTCCTCCTTTTTGAAGTCGGTTGAAAATAAGAAAAAATGTGGTAATGATTGATTAGTGTTGATTTACCTAGCGCAAACTTGACGCCGGTCCATGCTGTGCGGACGTAGTGGAAGAGGCGGCGGTAGAGTGGCCGGTGGCGGCGGCGGCGCGGCGCCTCCGCGTCGGGCGCGGGCGGCGGCTCGGTCGCGGCCTCGCCCGCACCCCCTCGACCCTCCACCGACGACGCCGTGGCGTTGCCCACCCAGCTTTAACCAACACGCCCCTCCCGCTAATAAAACTGCACCATTATAACGCATAACACGCACTCGTGGGCGCACAAATTACGCACATCTTTAAAAAAAAAATCGTTCCTTCTTTGGCGCTTGCTTTGTTCTTTAACAACTCGCACGTAACGTTCTAAGAAAAGTCAGAAGTCTCTAATCGCTCACAGGGTATTTATGAGAATATTAATTTGGATTACGATTATTAATTAGAAATGTCAAACGCTTTTATTACTCCGAGATACCTTTGTGACAACGGTCCAATGTGGATGCTTCAAGAGCTTAATAATTCAAAATGCCATCCGTACGCTTTGGAATTGGATACTGAATAAATATTTACATGCCTTTGATAATTGTTTACGGCTCTCAAACAAAGTGTATTAATTATTCATTATTCAGTTATTTGAACTTGTAATATCAATTTATCGTTGTGTCGTACCACTTATGTAGAATATAAAGTCACTTTTCAAATGTTAGTAAAGTTAGAAAGTTGAGTTAGTATTTCGAGCGTAGCGTGCAGAGTGTGTTGAGCCGGAAATCTGTGGACAAAGAAAGCTTGTTGTTAGTAGTGTTAATTTTTTTTATGTGCAGAGGAGTAGCAAATGTACAGGCAGCAGTCCCAAGTGGCCGCTGAAGTGCTTAGATATCTGCAACCGACGTCTAATAGGACCGTATGAATGCGACTGTTAGTGTAAATTGGTTCGTTTCGTAAACGTGTTAATAAATATATTTGTTAGCTACTATTCATTAATAATAGAACTGTTAATTATAAGACCAGTTAATTATAATCGTTGTTGTAATCTTTGTTAAATGTTGTAAAGGATTGAAAGTAAATGAATCAATATTACGTGAACCGCTTAATAAGTGTAGGTAGGTAGGTACTCGTGTATTGTGTATTGTGTTTATAGATATTGCCCGCAATATCCCAGATCGCGATCTTAAACGTCTGTACCTACCCTTAACCAGATCAACTGAATATGCAATAAAAAGGTAAACTCTGAAAATTGACTACGAAAGACTAAACATAGAAGTATTTTTTTTACTTACAAGAAATATGATACAAAGTTATTTACTGACTTTTCTTTGAAACAAAAAACCTTTATACGTTTTTGTTAGGGGGTAACTCAATGCTTTGGTAACGGATGTTGTCAGGAAATTATAAAGGGACCGTGGTTCTTATCATCTTTTCGCGCCGCTTATCATTCTTCTATTGGGTATAGATTTAGTTTAAGAAGGAGATGGGTTCAGTTCTTGGTATACCACGCGGGTAACATGCGGGTTGGCAAGACTTTATACGTAATAAAACTATTACGCTTTATTAACTCTTAATACACTATGAGCTAACTCTCACTATGAGAAAAGAGTCCTGTAACTGGACACAAACAACAAACAACAATAAAAGGGTCGAAAACAACAAAACGTACTTAATATGTTTAATTCTTACAAGGACATAGAAGTCATTACATTAATTGCGCATAGACATTCTACGTAGATACATCTGCTGCATACATTGATGAAAATAACAAAAAGCTCAATTACTGAAACGAATTCGGTGTTTTTTGAAAAGATGACTGGTTCGCATCCATACAAATGTCCAGTAACACGAACGATTACCCTTGTAAGTCTCGTAAAAAGCTTATTATCGCGAGCCCGTAAACTAGGTTGTGAGTAACATTAACTTTGACATTAACCCGTAACCTTTTCCGAAGTTTACCGTTAATTCCATTCACGGGGCAAAGTGAAAACTTGTCGATGTTTCTCCGACAGTTTAATTTGAGCATAGTTAGTCAAGAGCGACGGCGCGTCGGGTCGCTATTTGCTCCGAATTTGCATTAGAATTGGATTCTGACGTGGTTCATGCAAATGTTTTGTTACAGCATATATAAAAAATTGCCGCGGCGTTATTGTGTGTACAATAATTGTTAGATGACATTATTTTGCCGATTTTATGATCTCTTTTAATGTAATATGAAATTTTTCTTTGCAGAACACGTGCTTCTAGGTTACGACTTTTTTTTTTTTTTGAGACCACTATTTTACAGTCTTTTACTATATTTATTATCACTGGGGCTTACTGGGCCCATAACCTGTTGCAATTAAATGACTCTTGTTTAATTTAAGCAGTTTATTATACACTTTGAAATAGTACAACAACGTTCTAAAGGTTCCACAGACTAGAGGACATAGACAAGAAGATACAGAGTAAATTAGAAGGCGCAAATTTTAAACTACACAGATAATGTA
>DWEM01001300.1:0-14747 GCA_018245935.1 Agara belti belti | reverse complement strand
TAGCTGCTACTTACGTCTTAAAAGTACTTCGGAGTCTGTTAAATATTCTTATTGTTTATTTATTTCAGACGTTTTGTACTATATTTTTGGTACATTTTGTTTTATATGATTAGTTGCTTTGTGCATGATTCAGCATGTTCGGCGATGTGGAGTGATTGTAGTGATACCCTTGTTTACTTACCTTCAATTTTACTAACGTGACCACGCTATTTCTTTGCCGAATAATAGATGACACTAAGAAATAACTGTTTCGTAAATGTAAAGCAAAAATGGTTTGCATTAATATTATATATTCAAATTTCAGCTAGTTCACTATAATAAGCTCATCTATTTATTTTGATAAATCCCTGGCATGTACATTACATAGACCAGACCAATTAAAAAAAATTATGGTTACCTTCATTTTTTAACATTACAAAAATGTTACTGTTTGATTATTAATTGCAATTAATGTTGTAACACATACAATTTGGTTCACCAAGAGGTAGTTCCATTCTGCATACAATAAACCATGTTGTCCGTGTGAGAATCTCTAGTGTCAAAATATGCCTGGTCGTACTTAGACTTTTATTCATATTTCAGATTAGCGATAACTTTATTCACCAAAACTACTCTTTGTCTTGTGTCACATAAACAAATGTCATTCTGTGGACATTTATAATTTTGATGAAAATCCAAGTTTAGCTATCCCATTCAATTTTCGTAAAGAAATGTACTATTACTGGTATTGTCTAATAAGAGTATAGCTAACTCAAATAAAAATTATAGTTACAAAATAACATAGTTCTAGGAGAGACATTGACTGTGGCGTATATATTTTATTGATTGTACATATAGTTTCTTTTGCAAAAACTGTTCTGTGTATTTCAGAACAATGAAACAAATTGTTTCATTGTTCTGTTTCATTATTTATGTGGTTGGGTTTTTTTTCGTTCTGAAAATTATTAATTTTGTTGATAAAATGAGGATTGTAAGCATATACGGGCTACGGTTATGCCAGAGGAGTTTATATAAGTAAATAAATAGAATAAACAATCAATTTTTATAAATGTACGACTTAGACACAGTAGATATTTTTACAATTTAAATCATTGAATACTGTCAGTATTGTTTCTCTCTATATGTATGGTAATATAATATGAAATATCATATTTCAACCATGCTTATTTGAATCTCTAATGATTGGTAATTACATGATTTGTATTGGCTCATTGTTTCTCAAGTTATAAAGTAAATTTGAGCATCCATTGCAATCCTTAATAAAGAAAAGGTAACCGACATGTCATTGAAGACATCTTTTTGAAGATCCGTCTCGATTTACTGATTAACTCCCTGACAGGTATCTGTCAAACTGATGTTTAAAAAAGTATATTAATTTTGTGAATAATAGCTCAATTTCATCAATGTATATCGCCACTGCTCATATATTATGACTGGTTGTAGAATTTTAATGTGCAACTAGAAGCAGCAACAACTTTTGAACACATTTTATAAAATACTTTCTGCACAGTTACTATGGCTAACTGGTACATAAGGAATATAATTTTTATTTTATAAAACTCCTACTGAATGTTAATGATATTTTCAAGATATTGAATGTAATAATGTTGCTATGGCTTGCCCATCAATTATGCAATGCAATCCCTCATATAATGCATAAATGTACTCTATTTGATTATTTTGTAGTATTATTTTTAATGAATTTTTCTTTACTTTTTTTTATTTTACGCTAGTGTGTGTTGTTGCATGTTTGTGAATCAATGGGTGGTAGTTAGAAGGATTTTTTAAAACGAAGCAATATTAATAAAAATACCCTCAAAAGATAATCAAAGATATATTTATTAATAAAAAATTGAGTACTTACAAAAGCGATATATGCGCTAACACTCTTAATTGATTGGCACAATAATAATAACTTAAAGATTAACCTTGATGAAACAAGTACATGTTTTTTTTAAAATAAAGATCTCAACAATTTGCTTCTCTAAATATTAAGTATAAAACTGAAAATAAATGATAATGACACTTAAAATTTCAAATTAAATTGGAGCACATAAAGTGAACATGCATGCAAAAGGTTTAAAAAAATTAGTTTGCCTTATACGAAATCGAAAATAGTTAATGAAGCAATGGTCTTAAGTGCCTATCATGCTTATGTCATTGCAATGCTTAAGTACGGAATTACATTCTGGGGAAATGCAATTGGGGTCAAAAAAGTATTTCAACCCAGTCCATTTTCAAAATCTAAAATTACTAACCTTCCCTTTGTTAACTAAACTTAATAAAACCGTTTACATATTACGGTGACTTTAAACAAGAGCAAAAGTTCCACAATAACCTATTACTGCGTAGTCGAATACTTAGAAGATTGAACTTAATTTTTTTTTAAATATACCCCTATTTGTGCAAACAAATGTTTTTTTTGTCTTTGAATTAAATAACTTTTGAAGTCTATATGCATTTAAAAATTATAAAATAAATATGATGGGAGTTTTAATAAAAAGTATACAAATTGCATAACTATGAAATTATGATTCCATATCTATAGAAATTAACGTTGTTATTCAGTTTGCAGTAGTGTTTTTAAAAAAAAGATAAGTTTAAAAATTACAACTACTGAATAATGAATAAGCAATAACTAGTTATTAAAATAAACTTCCAATGTTGTTGAAGTTGCTGAGCTAAGAGTATATTACTGGCAGAATATGGACTAAAAAAAGGGTAGAGAATATTTTTTTATAAAAAATGGTTTTTCTGACTGGTCATATATTATTGTTCATTTCCAATTTGTCCTAACCATGAAATTTGCTGTTATTAATTTATGCGTCTTTAGCTATCTACCTGCTGAGCAACATGTTCCACCTTGTTCACGCAACCTGCGCTGTGTGAATCTAGTGAGTTTGTCTCTGGTCATTCATGTGCACTTAGCTGGGTAAGCTTGTTCTATTCGATATTTCACCAGGCGACAATAATAAAGAGTACTTGTGTCAATTTAAGTTAGTTAAGCGGCATTCATAGCAAGCATAGCGGCATAAGTATTTTAGATTTCTGCTACAGGCCCACTCTGGGTTGGATATTTCATTACTGCCTATAATAATGTCATCCGATGCTTTTTTAAGTATACAAATATGTGCATCACTACACATCATTTAATGTTCTTTTCGGTGGTATGTATGGGAGTAGAAAAACGAATGTGTTTGAATGAATCGATTACTATGTATATAATGTGGAAGTGTATTTCATTATGTATGCGTTTTTTTGTACTTGAATTGACAATGTTTCATGACTACCATTTAGAGTGTCCCAACACTAAATTGCATCTTGGTTGTTTTATATTACGGTGCTAGGCAATCAATAAAATATAGGTACTGATTAATAATGATTCGTGTTGATTGTCAATAAAATATACATTAACTCATACAAATGGATATAATTTCTGACTGGCATTACAGCCAGTACTGTTACATTAATCATATATAATATTGTAGGTTGCGGGAGGATCCATAAAATTGAGCTTGGTTAATGAAAGCTGGACCGAACTTGAGGGACAAATAGCCGGGCCACCAGATACACCGTACGAGGGTGGCACTTTCTTTCTCGAAATAAATGTCCCCGAGACATACCCCTTCAACCCACCTAAGGTACACAATGATAACAAATGGATAAGGAGTCTCCATGAAATATCTTATAACCCAATCAATGTTATTAAATCTTGTTACGGAATTCTGACAGATTCGCTTCATGACCAAGATCTGGCACCCCAACGTGTCCTCGGTGACGGGCGCTATTTGCCTCGACATCCTCAAAGATCAATGGGCGGCCGCCCTCACGCTGCGCACCGTTCTGCTGTCCATACAGGCGCTGATGTCCGCCGCCGAGCCGAACGACCCGCAAGACGCGGTGGTCGCCAAGCAATACAGAGACAACCTGCACCTGTTCAACCTGACGGCGCGACACTGGACCAACGTGTACGCCGGCGGGCCCATTTGCATCTGGGAGTTCACGCAGAAGGTGCAGTGCCTAGTGGACATGGGCATTAACGAACACCAAGCGCGCGTCGCCCTGTCCAGCTACGATTGGATACTGGAGCGCGCTACCGAGCAGCTGTTTAGTTAAGGAGACTACACGTTAAAATTAATTTTAACATTACCCTACCAAGATATCTTGTGATGTAGTTGATTCTTCCAAGTTTGTTCTGTACTGCCTTATCGTATTTTAATCGCAGGTTCCAGATGTTTAATATATCCTATTTTGTTTTTAAGGCGGTCGGGAGAAGGGAAAGGGTGGTTCTGTACAAGTGATTTCTAATATCGATTATACTAATATATTCAAACGATAGTTTGTGTTGAAACGAAATATTCGGTAAGACATTTTTGTTAGTGCTGCATTAGTCAGCACTGGAAGATGGTCAATCGTAGATCTATACCGCGTACAGTCATTCTGATTCAATCTTAATTGATCGACATTCCTATAATAGAACATTCTTTTTAACGTAACCACAATATTTTAACTAAAAGTAGCTTTTTTAAACTCTTCTCTATTTAGATAAATTTGAATATTTATCTTCACTTGAAATATATAATTTCGTTAGGAATAATCGTTCGATTGAAGTTGAAAGATAATCGAAACGATTAAAGATTTTGAATCGAATTATTTTGATACTAAGTTGTTCATACATTTATAGCGACGACGCTTCAATGACAAATGTCAAAGCGGATCTCTTATTTTGTGAGTAAAACGATCACATACTAGCAAACGCGACTCATACTAAGGGATAACGTAGTTAAACAGATTTGCGATACTCTGATCCCGAAGGTCCGCGAGCAGTTACCATTGCACTTACACTTACAAATTAATCGCAAGTGTTCGTTCAAACAGATACTGTGCCTAGACTTCACGTTGCGAACTATAAATCATTGTATCTAACGGAGCATGCATTCTATAACCTAAACAGAACCCCCTCACAAATGTCTATATTAATAATGTATTTGTAGTATTCCTTTATATTATTAATTTTAGAGTGCCTAGTATTTGTTATTATTTGCTGTGATTTATGTACTGTAGACAAACATAAACTGTCTTTTGACTCTACTCGTTTACCCAAACGAAATGTATCAACAGCATATTCATTACCGCATTAAACTTTGTTCTTATTGACGGTGCGCTTGTGTGATGACATTACATTCAAGTCATTGCAATGTCGCACGATATTCATTTTAATCGGTCGTCTTCCCAAAAAGTTGATTTGTGCAAATATTCACGAAAACATGTTGAAATTGATCTGTTATTAAAATCGACAAAACAACACTTATCACTTTTTAGGCTGCTTTACTTCAGAGAAATGAAATCCAATTATGTTATAGTTCACTCTTACAATTTTAGGTATTAAAAAAAATATATTAATCTTACTTGTTTATTATGGGGCAATTGGGTTACAATAAATATTTTTTTGAATTTATATTAAAGGTAAGATATTATTTGTTACTTTGTGCCTATTGTAGAGTATTAAAGTTATGGTTGTAATTGTAACGATATGTCAGCTAAATGGAGTGCCACCGCGCGGCCTCCAGTGGAAGAAGCGTAAAAGCGTTATGAACGCAGCTCTGTGAATATGTATATGCAATATACATAACTATAATACACCACAGTTTATTGTAGCCCAAGTTTCGATGTACCCTCATATGTATATCTACTTCTACATTAATAATTGTTGTAGCAAGAATAATACTTGTGAGTCGAATAAGTACATAACAATAGACACACGCGACTTCGCAATTATAAATGTAAAATTTAAGGTATTTAATAATAAAGTTTAAAATCTATTATCTAGTCTTTTAATGCTATTTGTCATAATTGTTGGATTTCAAAGAAGCACGGTGTGATGAAACCCCGATAGCAAGTCTCATTCTCAACATGAGAGTTTGAGACGAGCCATAAATATTCATAGTAAATGGCGATGGGCCGAGTACTCGGTAATAACTGGGTCGATTAGCTCGGTTCCGGCGCCGAGTACACACTGCCGAGTATTTGGCTAGAAATATAAATATCTCTAAATTAAAAGGGCAATAACGTATATATGGAATTTCTGTGGTCACTGCAGCCTATACAGATAATTATCAGAGTGCTTCGAGGAACTCTTGAAGTTCCATCCACATCAACTGGACACGTGACGGTCATCCAAAGTACGGGTTCCGCGCTCGTTTTTACGCGCACTTGTAAATTGTGAAATGCCCTTCCATCTAAGCCTTAGATGGAACGGCATTTTAGAATCTAAGGTATTCCTGGAGCGCTATGATATGGGGCTTTTTAAGAAAGGCGTGAAAACAGCTTTCCTTTAAAACCATCAACTCCAGGATATGTCAATAGTCGACGGAATAAGTGAACCTTTTTGTTACTATGGGCAGGGATGAATTACTAATATTTGTTTAATTTCAAAAGGCATGTTACTGTATTTATGGAAAGAAGGCTACGAGTAAAAAAGTAAAAAAATAAGCAAGATTCATTTAAGACGATTCTATTGTTTCTTTTCGTTTAATTTCAAATAATAACACAATTTCAAATATTTTCAACATTTCAACATTCAACTTCGATGAACATTTGGCGGTTTTCTGCGCGGTAGCAGATACACACACATGGTAGTACGTACTTATATGTCGAACTATAAGGTGATGGCAATAATTTACGTCGATTCTTGTAAGAAAGAAGTAACCTATGCCATTCCCCGAGGTTCACTATTTCCGTATCAAATTTTATCAATTTATCTGTTCATGGGCCACAGTGGATGCTTTGCTTTAGGAAAGGTCTGGATTATTTCATAACCAAGTATTTGCAAGACAGTTATTTTTGTGGAGTTATAAACTTGGCACATATTTTCTAAGATTCTATCACAACAAAGGTAAATTTGAGATACGAAAAATGAAGTTACCGTATTTATAAAAAAATATCCACCGATCTCGTGTTCCCCTAACTACTTTTAGATATAAAACAATTGAAAACAAAGCATGCAAACAAGCAGATGGCCCACCTGATGGTAAGTGGTCACCCTCACCTATTGACACCTGCTAACTAACGCAAAATCAAAACGCTTCCAAGGTCACCTTATTTGTCAAATTATGTAAATAGTTTATTAGAATTTATAAGAGAACAGATTAACATTCAGGTCAAAATCCAAACCTCCGTAGTCGGGTAAAAAGATATTGAATTGTCAAAATAATTGCCTTCTGGATTTGACCACTGGATTGGACCCTTTGCTATGGTTTCAAATTAAGGTAACAATACGAACAACAATAAAACATTCAGGGAGCAAAATAACCAGTAAAAAAGGTAGGTAGCAAAAATTTGAATAAATATAGTAGTCCATATACCTATTGTATTATCATGACCGGAAACAGTATTTTATTACGTCGCATTATTATACGAAGCCGCTGCGACGCCTGTCATTGTCGCACTAAAGGGTCTTGACGTCAATGCCTAATCTGATGCTTCCCGAGTGAATATATATTTTTGTCTCAAGGATCTAGGCGATAACCTCTTAAAGTCACAGTTATAGGTACCATTGCTTGTACACAACTGTATAATGCTTGATTAGATGAATTACTTTTGTAGTTTTCTCTATATATTGTTTGTATTTTTTAATAAGACTATAAAATGTTTTATTACACACTAGCTGTGCTTCGCGATGTTGCCCGCATATATTCGGTGGGATTATCGGGATAAAAAATATCCGAAGTGTTCTTCGAGTTTTTAGATAATCAAATTTCTTAAAAATTACCCCCCCTCCCTTCCCCTAGTTTTTGACCAATCCAACTACGCGTCTATAACTTGCTAGTTTACATATTAAGTAAATTCGAATTTTTCACCAATCTTAAGACACTGGAATTCTAAATGTTACTGTAATAAAATGTAACGTATATGTAGCCCGACAAACTTTTCTATCTTCCAATAAAAGTCCCATAAAAATTGGTTAACCCTTTCTAAAGATGAATACGAACAAACAGAGTGTCAACAGACATCCAGAAATTTAAAATAAATTGTTTATGTCTTAGTATCATATAAATAATGATAAGCACTTGAGGAAACAATTATTTTGAAATATAATATTCTATAATAACAAAAACTATACAATTACACATTGCTAAGATCAATATATCAATAGGTATACAAATCTAGAATGCCTTGAAATTTCAGAACTATTTGTAGTAATATATACAAAAAATATGTAGATAATAATTCTTTGAATAGGTACTGTAATATTCAAATGTGCCTCCATTGAAAGATCTCCATGAAAAGATTATGTTTTCATGCATTGTAAATAATGGCTCGCTACGCCATCTGGTGCAAGTTGAAAGAAAAAAACAGTAAATTAAATTAAATTGGTATTAACAGGTGTCGCTGAAACAACGGAAAAAATATTTAAATATATATTAAAAACTACTATAAGTGGATAAATTAAGCTTTTACACTATTACTTACCTGAGGTCCAAAAACAAATTAATTAACTTTACTGAATGTATTCATAACTTCAATTTTTATCATTACTTTGTACAATAGTAGATTCTAGGTCAAATTGAAAGGCCTACGAAACGAAGCATTACATTACTTACTTTATAAAACAATATAAGGACATTGTAATAAAAATATAAGTCCACTGGCATCTTATTCCATTGTTGTAACCCATTAACACCCTACTCTTGAGCCTAGGTCTCCGTTGCCTATGCAAAGGATCGTACGGTGTCTGTCACCGCTCAATACATACAGAATAATCGTGTTGAAAATATTCTACTGAACGGAAAATACTAAAAGTACAGTTGCTCATTTTATTAATCTGTAATTGAAATGCAATAAAGTAATAATTGATACGTAACATCACTGTTAAATAACAAAGCTAACTTTAAAAACAAAATTATTCCACCCTTATCTGTTTTACTTTGAAACCTAGTTTTAGTCAAATTCTTATTGAAAAGAGAAGTAACTATCCCATATAAAGTATTTTAGATCTTTGTAAATAGCAAACAATAGGGCTATTATTGTTGCAATCGGAAGAATCATTTGTGTTAACTCTATGGTGTATTGTGATCGGTTGAAGCACCCGTTAGTACATTAGGCGAAGGTTGCGTTGTTTGTATTGTGCCCAGCGCCATCTTTTGGCACCCATATGTGATTACTTGGAACGAGACGAGCCTACTATAGAACCTGTGACACGAGTTGCGCCCGCGCAGCGTTACACGCATCAGCAAACAGCGAGTAACTTGAGCAACATACCAAGCAAGGTATCATTCATCAGTCACAGTTGCCTCTACATTGTGAGCGGTGCTGTCGCGCGCCGTTCCTTTATGTATTATAACAGTTCGGGGAAGGCCGAGTGCATAACACATCATCATAATGTAACTAAATAACGGTGTACTCCTCACATAATAACTTCTCTTCGTCTTCCTTAGTTACTAACGTCAACAAACTTTTTATTACTTTCTAAAACGTATTTAATTTTCCGCGTGTGTCTCGCTTCAAGCTCGCGCCAACAAAACGTGTGTGTGTATAAATAAATATAAATTTTAAGTTGCTGAAAAGCTGTACTCGATATGACTATATCGTATGCCGGTGAAGTTCCAAATGGCAGCAGTTTCGGATGTTTCTGGCGGATCCTTTGCAAGTAAGTCATAAGTGTGTCTGTAGACAGCGAGAGGCAATGATCGTGGTCAGGCTCGTCGACCCACCACTGTTGCGCGGGCTCGCTCGCGGCCTGAACAGCTGTTCGAGATGACGTCTGACCTATACCGTAGACCTAAGATTTGTCCCTCACCTTCAATCAGTTGTGACTATCAAAATTCATTTGTTAAAAGCAACATTCCTTCCCATACATATTGCGACATGTTCTGCCATCCAGCAATACTCGCTGACTGTTTACGACGAAGCGTAATCAAAGTAAGCTGCTTTGTTATTTCATGTCATATTAGTAGGCAGCGTGGATTATGAGCGGTCACGGCCTTGGTGTATTCGAATTGATGAATGTGATTTGCCCGAAGCAAGCTAGCATCGATTCAATGTCTGATCGTAGTTCGGTTGGCCCTGACAACGAAATGTGGCGAAAGTTAACAGTGACGCATACGACAAATGATTAATTCTCGAATCGATCGTCATTGTACCTACGTACAGGTGGCAATTAGCAAAAATTTAATTATTACACAGCAAAACATAACTATGGTGAAATATAATCATTAAAAACTTTTACAATGGGCATTTGCGGGATTGCATTATACGGGAACGGTTTCCGTGTTCCCGATTTAATTGACACCTCTCTCTGAAATGATTGTATATAGATGTGTACCTAAATCTTTCTATTTCTTTATTATATATCAGTTATAAATGAATTATCAATAACATAAACTGATTATAAAATAACGGATGTATAATACCGTTGCTTTTAATATAGCTAGTACCTAACCTACTAAGATTTGTTTTGTCTATTTTTATAATTGATAAATGAATATACAGAATGAATACGGAACGCGGTGAATACAAAAAAAATACCTTGAAAAATGAACACTACATTTTGAACATGTCTGACACGACGTCGACTGCACAGACTCCTGTACGGTCCAGTTTTCCATTTCGAGGGCAACAACCTAATATGTTTAAGCCAAGATAACATTGAAAAGATGTATTCAAACTATTACTAATGAAATGCAGATAAGTATTCTCGCTATTATTACAATTACCATCGTCTTAAATATTGAAAAAAAAAAATTCTGATACAATCGTAATTCATAAAACAAAGCCTTAATAGGTACCCTATTTATAACATAAAGGTTAAAATCTAAATCATAATTGAAACCGATTTTTTTATTAAAATGAATTTTAAAATCGTCACAGTCTTTATATCCTGTAGTCGTGACACTTCGGACTTGGAATGTGAAAAGACATTAGGTATACAATATATTTTATGTATTATAGTTATGTAATTAGTGAGATCGAACATTAAAAACAAAATCGATATCATAAAACTTTCTATCTAACATTTCATTTGTATAATATAAAAATATTCGAATGTTATCAAAATTATATATACTTGCAAGGCCGGTCACCGTTGGAATTGGTAATTAGTTTAGGCCGCTTAACTTCGCAGCATGATTAGCAAGGTTCCATGAAGGCCATTTTATTAGTAGATTTTATTACCTCTTTGGTATTCCACTTGTAAAAAAGATTGCAATGTGACTTCGATTGCGCTCTATTATTCACGAGAATGTCCTTTCTTTGTCGTATGTACGTAATTTGTAAGGTATGTAAAGGTAGATGTAGATGTAGGTATATAAAAGATGTTTTTAATCACGACTATAATAATATCTTTGAGTTAGGTATGCTTATTAGCAATTCTTCACAGATTAATAGTGTTAGTGTAGGCATTGATTGCCTTTGCATGAAATGTTCCATCGATTATTAAAGTAAGCACTAGAAAGTTTCGATATTTATGCTAGAAAATAAAATATACTTACTCATACCTTTTTCTATTATTGTAGGTCGAGTTTTAACGTTTGTCCCTTAGATTTTTATAAACGATTTTCCAAGTGTAGTGTCATATGAAACGTAATCGTTGGACAGCCTGTACATGACAAAATCAAAGTAACATTAACCAGGTGTGACTAATTGTCTATGTGCTCCACGCAAAGGAATAGTTCCATTTTATATAACACGCGCAAAAACGACAAATGTCTATATTCTCTAAGGATCAAGAAGAAGACTAAAGCTCAATGTTGTTTCATATATGAATTAAGGTTTGACTCAATTACCAAAAGTCATATGATTTTCCTATTCTATTACCCATTAATGGTAACTCTTACTCACACCGCCGGCGCATCGAGCCAAAGCGTATCATGATCTCCGGCATGAGAGCTTGCTATCTCATTATTTATTAGTAACTAAAGGTTTAATTCTAAGTATCGTTACACATGTCCACGTGTCTTTAGCTCCATAGCCGCTCGTGACCGGTCCTTGCTGTTAGCTACTTCTCTTAAAAAACGGTCTTTCAATTTTTTGTGGATACTCAACAATGCTCGCTTGTATAAAGCAACGAGAATTCTGAAATGTTACGAAGCTCCATTATGTACTCGTATTACTCATTCCACTCTCCCAAATTGAACTCGATTGTTTATATTTGGGACATATTGTTCAAGAGTAATTGATCCAATTAATTAATTAGAGTAACTTACTAGCTGTTATGAGTGTAGGGAAGAACACACACGATTCTAACAATACGAGTTACATACATATAAATAAACGCATGATCATAGCTCAGTAAGCTACACATAAAGACTTTGAAAGAATATTTTGCAATTTACACAATTGTAAAAATTGTATAGAGAGTGAGCAAAGGCTTTTGTTTTGTCTTTACGTGGCATTCTATTAGTTTATGTCTCTTTACCTACAGTAATACAAATATCTGCCATTGTTTCAATATTTATTAAAATGTATTAAGCAAATCGCTTTTATTGCTAAAGAAGGTATCTCTTTCATTATGAAGTCACCCACCGCACATTTGCACTGCCATCTCATCTTGAGGGCGGCCAGTGTCCAACAGTGGAACCAATAATAAGTTTTGACAAAATACTTTGGAAAATGATTAGGTGCAAATACATTTTCGTTTTTGTCTTGAATTATATTCGTAGTGAGTGAAAGCATAGAAAGTCGCTTTATGCGCGTTGTATAACAAGTTTCCACTGGATACATTTATTTTTGGTTCTTCTTCTGGACACTGTTGTTCTATAGCGTGATTCGTACAATAACAAACGTGAATACAATGAAAAATATAATATGAAATAGTATTTAATTTATATACGGCACTGGCCATATATTTTATCAATTGTAACAATGCTTATGTACTATATAAAGAGAATATAATAATAATAATAACTGGGGCAAGTGGAATTCCACACACGGCTATCTTCCTCCAAATGGGGCATTTTAAAGCCTGTGTTATGGTAACCGGACAGCTGATAAACATACATATACGCATGATATAATACTTATAGTTTTTTTTCTTACACCCAGGCACAGAATAAACAAAACAAACGTGCTCTTTACACAAATGTTTGTCCTACGTGGGAATCGAACCCACGACCTCCGGTTTTCCAGTCAGTGTCTCTAATCAGTCGACCATGACCACTATATTCAAAAATATTCGAATTGTTGCTTACGTTTCAAAGTGTACGTTATTATAACTATCATAATAAAATATCGAACATTGCGAAGTGCATCAGAAGGTGCCCATTTGTGTAAAAATTCAATTTTAGTCTTTGACAAATTCTCAAACAAGTTTGACATGTTCGTAACATTCCACCTACGAGATATTTAAGTAATTACTATAAACTGGACGTCATAAAATATTACTATGGCAAAAACCAGTATCGATCTTTTGTGAACACTCGTGACGTACTCTTTGGGAATTCCAAGGGATCCCTACTTATTAGTAACGATTAGAAATAGTCGACATCATCATGAACCCTTTTTAATAACAGCGCGTCTAGGCGGTATTCTTAAAATGAAAAAGATCACAAAATAGTCATTTATACTCGAAGGTAGTAAGTAACCTGTTAATGACTTATTTCCAGCATCGAAAAGTCGAGATACGCAAAGAAAAATTCCTTATTACCCAAAGAGTACACGAAGTTAAAATTATTTTCGTTTTTCCTTGTACTCTCGGGTTTGAGGGAAATGATGGTTTCCAAGGACAACAAGTCACAGCAAGTTAAGATAGGCTATTGTAACTTCGATATTATTAATATTATTCACACGCTACACGTATAAATTCCTAATGAATATTTATAAAAAAAATATAGATCTTAAACATTAATTCATTCAAAAACAAATATTCTGTTGGTAGCATGGTTGTAAAAATGTTAGGTACGTAGCTAACTGATAATGACGAGAGATATTTCTTTATGCCTGCTATAACATAGTGGATTTATCGGAAATTGCAATAAAGGTTCGCACGCAAATAGCAAGCAAGCAAAATTCTTCTTAGCGATCAGACAGCCGTTTGTAATGTTGTCTGAAGATATTATTAGTATTATTGTAGGATTTTTACAACGTTTATCATTCGAAATCAGTAACGGCAAGTTCTCACCGTCGACCATCTAACGAGCTTCTTTGTATTAAGTCCTTCATATGCTTGTAATAGTTTCTGTCACCGTTGAAAGCAGACGATGTTCCAATTATTACACGTGCAGCCTCGTACAAATCCAATATACATAATACTATTATAATTTAATCATGTTTTAACATCAAGGTGTTTATAAATTTTATTATTTATATATTATAAAATTTTGGAATGGAGGAAAACCTTCACAATAATACGCAGTTTACAGAAATGCTTGAATATGTAGCTATGATCTATTGACCTACCGATCTGTTTTTTGGTTATCAATTAACATTTTTAAGTGTAGTGCGTGAAGAGCTATTGTAAAGTAAGAAAAAGCGTGCGCGCTAGTAATATTAATTGCGTGTATAATATACATGTTACGTTTTTTTTTTGGAGTATGATGATACACAATTACACCTTGCCCCCCTAGCCCCGGCCGATTTCCAAATAGGTTTTTATAAAGGCGTTATTGCGGCCGTAACCATTATCCTTGGCCATCGAAACTGGTTTCGTATTTTTTTGTATGGTTTATATGAATCAAAATAAGTATTATACGGTGTACGGCCGGTGAACTGCCATAAATAAAGGAAGCCTAGATTTATCTTCATATTATCCC
>DWEM01001299.1:0-14752 GCA_018245935.1 Agara belti belti | reverse complement strand
AAGGAAGCACGCGAGATCGGGGGCCGAGAGGTTCCGGGCACCATGGATGCCTTTGGCTTCGGTACGGGGCCGTTAGCGAGTTCGCGGATACCTTGTACGGTGTTCGTGCGGCCCGCCCCTCGCCGTCGCAGTGGGCGGTGCCTCCGTCGCCACCCCCTCCGCTCGCGAGCTTCATTCTTGTGCACTTCGCGATTTCGCAGTGAACTTTCGCAACCGACTTCACTTAACTCGCACAATCTTGCACATGAACTTTCAAATTGCAAAACGTTGCTTATTTTTTAGGAAGACGCATTAGTTTATTACCGTCAAAACCGCTCGATAGTCGTAAGTGTTTGCACAATATAGTTGCAAAAGCCATCAAAAATATTTAAAAATAGAATCCCAAAATATGAATTACATATTTTACAAGTTGAATCCCATTCTTTAGTATATTACTCGATGAAATGACGAAATAAGCAGTTTGCTAAATTATTTGCATTCTATTGTAAAAGAAATAATTCATGATGTTTCAGTGCATATTATTCATACTGACCTGTGTTCGATTGAATTTAAAGAACAGAAATATCTTTAGTTACCACCCTTTTTATGAGTATGTGGTATGTATGTATCAAGACAGTCTTCCACAACAACGTCAATGCCTCTCTAACATGCTCCGATACTATTCTTATTCAGATATTCTCATACATCTATTATCATGAGCAACATAACGCCAGAAGCTATGGATCACAGGCACATTATTACGCGTCATTAACTAAAAGAACCAGTCCTCTGACAATTTTACAGTATACAACCGACCAGACTGGCATATGAAAAACACCTATCATACGCCAGATCTCGGTTGGAGTAGTACATGCCGGGCCCTCGCTGGCGGCTCTATAAATATATCTGTAAGACGGAGGTAAGCGCGTGATCCTCACAGGCTGGGCACGTATGGACGCACGATAGAACGAAAGAGAGAGAGACGAGAGAGCTAGAGAATCGTGTGAGTAATGTGCGTGGAGAGGATAGTTACCATGGTCCTCCTTCATGGCCTCCGCTAGGTCCTCGCGCAGCTGCACGTCGCAGGCGGAGGCGGCGCGCCCGCCGTCCGCCAGCAGCGACTTGCGACGGCTGCTATCCGACGGGGACTGCTCGAGGGAGCCTGCAACGTTGCCTCAATAAGCTATGGAATGCCACGCGGCTGCAACCCTATTTTGTGTCCAGTCTCTCATGCGCACGCGTATTCACGCTTCTCGTCCAGCGGTAAGCGATCCGGACTACTGAGCGACTGTACGAGTTCCGTTTCCACTCAGAAGAAATATACACAATTCAGTGATGAGTATGTCTTGTGTTATTTATAGTTTTACAATTATTTACAACGATATGTATTTAAGAATACATATGCAATTATCGGCTACTATCAGATACCATAGTGCAGTGCACACCCAAACACACACACGCACAATATTATAAATATTTGGCGACGCTAATTTGTGATAAGTACAAAATGTAAATCCGTTATTGGCTGTAAGTGTAATAAACATTATATATTTGTATTATTTTAAAAGCTATGGATTTTGTAAAGAAATAAAATAAAAGCTAGCGTACTGGCGGAGCCGGAGTCGATGAGCACGGGCACGATGGGCCGCACGCCGGGCATGTTGACGGGCGTGGAGCGCGCCGCGCCGCTCGCCTCCACCTCCACCGTCTCCGCCTCCGACAGCGACGAGTTCGACCTGCAAATGGAAGAACGAAACGCTCAGACTGGCCTCGCGGTCGAGTGGTTAGAGACCCCGACTGCAAAACCGGAGGTCGCGGGTTCGATTCCCACCCGGGACAGACATTTGTGTGATGAGTGCATTTGTCTGTTCTGTCGACCGGACGGTCGTAATAAAAAAATCTATCTAAGTATTATATCGTATGTATATATGTATGTTTATCAGCTGTCCGGTTACCGTAACGCAGGCATTAAATTGCCTAATTTGGAATCGGATAGCCGTGTGTGGAATTGCCCCTAGATGTAGATAGCAATGTGCGGACAAAGACCGTACAATTATATTATTATAAATATGAGAATTCCGATCGTAATGAATATTAAACACCGATAAGTGCAATCTTTTTTGTGTCATACCAGATTAAAATAAAAGGAGCGAATGAATTGTAATAGTCTGCTATGTACCGTTTAAATATCTTTAATTTAGAATTAGCATGTTGTTATATATGAACATAGAGGATTCTAAAAGTTAACGATAAGAATTATGATGATATATGATGAGAACAAATATCGTAGAACTCCATGATTAACAATCTGTAAATCGGTCTATGGTACCAGCGTTGATTACGGTAACATTTAAATATCACTCGCTATTACGGTGAAGGAAAACATCGTGAGGAAACCTGCACACCTTGCAGATGTTATAAATTATATAATATTCTCTGAGGTGTGTGAAGTCTACCGATGCGCACTCGGCTGGAGCGGTTAGACTATGGCCTAAATCCTTCTCACCATGAGAAAAAGAAAAAAGAAAATACAAATGACTTTCATGCGCGGCTGTGCAGGTGAGCGTGGTGTTCCTGCCGTGCGGGCACCTGGTGTCGTGCGCGGGCTGCGGCGCGGCGCTGGCGGCGTGTCCGCTGTGCCGCGCGCCCGTGCGTGCGCTGGTGCGCGCCTACCTCGCCTGACCGTACGTACGCAGGCGGCGATTCTCGTCTCCTCACATCATGTTATACGAGCTGTGCCTGACGTTATTATCCGCGTAGATGTTGAGCATATATCTTGCCCTATAACCTCAGTTCCCAACCGACCGATCGTCTAGTCTTCGCAGCGTACGACGAAAACTGACTTTCACAGGCACATTTTCGCTGTATCGGTTTACATTATTGTAATTTTCGTAAGGATCCCTAATCTGTTTGGAAATAAAATATAGCCTATGTTATTCGCCGATCATGCAGCTTTATATCGGTGAAAGAATTTTGATAATCGGTTCAGTAGTTTTTGAGTTTATTCGATACAAACAAACGAACAAACAAATCTTTCCTCTTTATAATATTAGTGTAGATACATGTTGCATCTGCAAATATATATTTGTATATATCATAAAAGACATACATTGTATCGAGGCAGTTCCTTGGAATTTGAAGTTAAAAGCCGAGCTATATACTGTAGACACGTGGGTTATAGGTACACGTGAAAAAGTGAATACTAATATTGGACCTATGGAACAAACTAAAGGCGTTATTTGATGATTCGGGATTAACATGAAGAATATCACTTTTACGTAGCCTGATTAACTAAAAAGTTTGTGACCATGATTTTTTTTTTAAACATTTTTCAAACAATCAAACATTCCCGAATCGAACATACAAATACCGACCGACTCCATTAGAACCAGACTTATGGATTTCGTAGCTGAAGTTAATGTATATAAATATTTATTGAAAATTTAAAAAAAAATATGTATAATACACGTAGCTGTCTGGCACATGCGGGTAGTCCCACGATTATATTCTGTTATAAATTTATTTAACATTGTCGAACTAATAACATTCACGATTGCACGTGTCTCGTGTATTGATCGTACGTAATGAATAACCAATGGTTTTTACGGTCCCAACGTTCACATGCCAATGAAGTAGACGCGTTCGCCTTATATCGACGAGATCTTTATCGCCTCGTAAATAGTTGGCGTTGGTTCAATATATCCAATTGATCTCTTAAATATACATGCAATAAACCTATTAAACATCTGGTAACTATTTATATTGAAAAAATTGAAAATTTAATATCGTTGAAAAAGAATGCCAGTTTTTTTTCTGACTGCAGTACGAGTTTATTTTATGTATTCAGTATTTAAAATATAACAAACTTTTACACGGCAACTATGAGCCGTCTTAGAGAAAAAAATTGTATAACCGAATCGATGTGAAAAATCCAATGATTATTAGTAAGATCTGGTAGAGACCAACACCACTATTTTACCGCCTGGCATCGTATTTTGTATATAAATGTAATTAACGGGCGACCGAACAGCACGACAGACAGGATAATTCGATTGAAATTGTATTTTCCGTCTTTGGTGAGTTGTTTACAATGTCGAATACGAACGATAGCAAGTACTCAAATGGTAATGATTGTGTGTAATAAATCGATATCGGCAGTTAATCGATTTGATATGCATCGAACGAATGGACCGCGCGTCTGAGCCATTAATTTATATTATTTTTAAAACATATACTGCTTTTAGTTATGTACCGAATATTCTCAGTCGCTATTATATCCCTTTTCAATAGTATACATGATTACAGTGACAACTTATGAATATTATTAACAAATATCAAGTGCCAAATGTTTTAAAATTTAATATGACCGCCTATAACGGTGAAAAACTATTGCGAGTCAACCTTACAATTCTCCATAATATTCTTCAAAGTGCATGACCAAGTCTGCCAGTCCGTACTTGGCTAATGTGGCTAAGTCTTCAATCTTCTCAAAGTGAAAAGAGATTAATGTCAAGAATATTAAAAAAATACCAAAAATATTTAGCCTCCTTGTTACTAATATAAACGAAGTTTGTTTTTTTAAGAACTAATTTTTTGTATTTCCAATTGGCAATATATAGGCATATTGGTAATTTCTATTATTTTTTATTTATATAAGAAACTTAAAGCTATGACACATAGATTCAATATTTGTGAGCTTTTAAAATATGATCATTTTTGTTGTAAATAATCGCAGGCAATGTCTATATGTTATGATGGTGAAAAGTCAGTTTATTCGTTATTTCAATATAGTCAAACAAAGTTAAATGGAAAGTAGTGTCTGAAAACAGTAATTTGAAATAATTTTCGTCCAATAAGGTAACGGTGCGATAGTATTAGTACATTCAAAAATTCATACCATTTTTTGTGTGTTTGTTTGAACGGATTTAACCAAAAAGCTATCGAACGATTACGATGAATTTTTAAGAAAAATGCATGCGTCCATTAATATTGTTGTATGTATTTGAAAAATTTAGTAATTGTAATCTTTACGTATATATTAAAGGGTATTGTCGTTATAGTTTATTGGTTATAATTGTTTTTTTTTTTTTTTCAGGAAAGGAAAAGTGAACATCGATTGCAAAGGCGTGCTGGGGCTCGGTTGACCATCGTATTGATGCTAATTGGGAATACCTTGTTCATGGAATTGCATTAGTTGATTATATCCATCATATAACTTCGTCGTATACCATTTTAAATTATTGGTAATGACTCGTAGCCTACATTATATGTATGTTCGTAGCGTTCTTCGTGCTAGACGTGGTGTTAAACAATATAAGGAAAACGTTTACTTGTCACCTTAAGATTAGTGTCTAGTAAATAAATAATGTTCTATAAACATTATATTTAGCAAAATCAAAATACACCTTTAGAGAGACATTAATCGATATTACGAAGAGTTTGCTTGTTAATTTTATTTCAAATATAGTTAATATAATATAAAGTTGGACGGTTAGTTGTATAATAAATAAATACTAGTTAAGTGTTGCTATCGCCCCAGTGAATTGATGAAATATCGATATTCGTATTATAATTACGGTGTTAAGCGTTCGGAAAATATTGTTAAAACAATTTGTTATAAATTAATTTTTAATTTTCTCTCTTTATAATAATTGTCATTGGTATTTTATCGAAATGTTTTTGTGTCACTTTTTACAATTTTTGTTTGTAATTGTCATGACTTTGTTCAAGGCTTCGTGACGCCAATGTATATTTTACCTTCCTGTTACTTCATGGCGTAATGTTAACTCGTTATAGGAATATATTGCGACTATTATGTACCTACTTACTTTATGGGATTTTGCAATGGCATATACAATAATAATGTTCGTTAATATGAAAGTACTTACGTAACTGTTTATTTCGTTCAAGGTTTGTCGTTGCAGTTTTGTATTTTAGTTAGGTTATTTACATTTGCCTTAACGATGGATCGCTTAAAACCACATCAATTAACACACAAGACAATCACACAAAGGAATTACAGAGAAATCCTTTGTTGTTATAGCTCGTGGCTTCTAACTGCCGCGGGAGTAAGTTTCGAAAAGATTTTTCCTATCGTGCAGTCACTATTTAAAATCTATTAAAATCAATCAATCACTATCTCAAAGATTCATAATGCATCCCGTTCAATACATTAAGTTTATTCAATACTATTCATTACATATATTCGTATTGGTCCAATAAAATTCTGCTTTTTATAAAATAATTGTATTTTTAATAAATATTTACTTGCATTTAACCGACTGAAAAGACTATGTTCCAATCAATTTTTAAAATGCTACATTTTATTCGACATTGAAACGTATTTCGTAATACAATACAATACAATACAATTATAACATAAGTAGCAACTGGTTCCACAGTAGAATGAAATATTATATTTCCTTTATAATATTAATCTCATTAGAATAAGATCTTTTTGTGTAGAATTTATAGTTAACTATTAATAAGGTTCAGGAGTGATGTGGATGTTTCGTGCCGTGTGGTCTTGTATAGCGGCTATGTAATTGCGTGTTTGTACACTTTGTTAATAACATTATGTAATGTACTATTTATCCGAGTGCGGAGGTATTGTTGGTAATTTATTATTATTGTTGCAGCGGTAGCGAAATCGATGTTAACGTTAAATACTTTATATGTATTCATATATGAACAAAATTAATTAATACAACGCGTTTGAAATAATCTTCACGAGTACAACGCTCTTTATATAAAAAAGCCACGACCAATGGCCTCGAGGCTGTTCAAACGTTCAAGAAATTCCTCTCGAACTAACAAAAATTAAGAGCTTTATATTGAAACGAGCTTTTGCCCGCGGCTTCGCTCGCGTTAAGAAATATTTTATCCCCTTGGGGGTAGAATTGATCAAAATCCTTTCTTAGCGGACGCGTACATCATAACATCTACCCGCATGCCAAATCTCAGCCCGATCCGCCCAGTGGTTTGGGCTGTGCGTTGATAGATGACTATGTCAGTCAGTCTGTCACCTTTGAGTTATATATATTTAGATAAGAGTTACTTAACAAATTATATTTATTGATTTTGCATATGGCAGACTAATAATTGCCTGAAACATTTATTTGTCCGTATTTTCAATATATGTAACATTAATGATACATATATAGATAATTTGAAAATCGCCGAGAACGAGAGTAAAAGATTCGATGGCATCTTTAAATTAAATTACTTCATTGCGACATTAAATATTTTCTATCGTACTTAATATAGACTATGTTTTGTTTTAATTTATTTCACGCGAACAAGATAATTGGCTGAAAATGATGATTTTTCCCGTGGCGTAGAAAAAATGTTCAATCGGAAGCACTTAATTAGGAGCAACGGTCGCCATATCCGAGACTGCGTCACGTCCGCCGCGCGCCGCCGCTTCCTGCCATTTTTAATTTATATATTGAAAACCATCTGTTCCCAAGTACACCATTTTTAATACGTACCTAAGTAATATCATGCACACAATACTCTCGCAGAAAGTCCCTAAGCTCCGAGTGTCACAATGTATGTAAAATGTGAGTCAACATTTATTTAGTAACAACTGATTAATAGGAAATAATTTGAACTATGTTCCGGTGACTAAAGATGTGTCATTTATCAATGAATAACATTGAACAGCATGGTTCTTATTTAATACATATATGCATATATGGTGGATTCGGACGCTCTTTAATATATTATGTGTATGTATCTATAGAATGCTTTGTAAGTAATCGTTATGTACCTAAGTCTTTAATAAGACTTGGCAATTGTAAATCGGTGATGTAGTTTGTGATTTAAATAGTCGATTTACAGATCATTGTAGAATATAGTGTACCTGAAAGGTTATTATCAATTTAAATGGTTGTTTTATTTATCCCAGAATAAGCCCTTTTTAAATAATTGACGAATTCTCTGTAAATAAATGAGAGTAATCAAATAGCAAATTAGCCGCTCGATGCATCGAATATTTTGTTTTTTCAATAGGAAATTTTTAATGTGGAGCCATCTATTTACTGAAATCTCGGAAAAAAGTCCGTCGTGGCACTTCCATCGCACCGGCGCAATCGCGTGGATAATCACGTAATGATTTCGACATCGCTTCAAAAGAATATCGGAGGCGTTGTTTTGTGAGATCAAAGAGTGGTTTTTTTAGTACAAAGGTGAAGTGCGCCGTGAGTCGCGCTATGTGCGGCGCCGCCCGCCGCCGTCTGGACGCAAATAGACGCCGCTGCTCGCTCGGAAATAGCGCAGACGAACTCCATCCGACACGACGCATTTGGAACTATATTAATATGCAAAACGAGTTTTGCCACACGGAAATCTACACGTCGCCCGTTAATACCGATAATATTCGACGATGTGATCTCATTTCAAATGGACACTTGTAGCACATAATTCATTGATAGTCTACTCCCAAGCCATGTTCTAAACGAACGGTGATCAAAACGACTGTCACAAAATTTTAAACCGTCCAAAACACATCTAGCAAGTTTGTTAGCGATTACGCGAACCTATTCAAGATCTTACCGCAACTGAAACTCACAACCATGATTGGGTGTCAAGCGAAAAGCGCTTGATGCATTTCAGCGATGTCCTACTAGATATACAAAAAAAATAATCACCGATCTCAACTCGCACATAAACCAGTGTGTCCGACTTAAGAGCGCTGATCACATCACTCACGATAAAATGGAATGTGAAATCAAGCAACATGTGGCAGTAAATCCAACCGGAGTGCTTCAATTATGGACTAGTGATAAATATTCATTTCAGTTTTCTTTTCAACGATACATTAATTAAGCGATCCTCTCAAAGTACATATTAATCATAGTACATACTTATCGTAAGTAGGTAGGCAAGCGTGATCAAACTTGGACGCATCTGCGCTTGCCATGAGACGAGATCGCGCCAAACGCTAACATATTTTAATTTAAAAAAAAATACTTCCACGCTAGATTCAAACCCCCAAGGTAATAGAAATATCTACAAATCCGTGGTCCATATATTTCATTATAGGTAATTTTCTTTAATAAGTTGTTCGAAACAATAATAACTTTACTTCTTAATTATCTGTTAGGTACCTGTTTTATGAGAACCAGAATTAAGGAAACCAGACAAGTAGGTACCTACCTATTAATATCTAACACCTGTTTGCTGTGTAAGCAGGTACTACAACTATCTCATGTACAGGCTGAACATGTTTTTAATAGATTTCACTTCTAGATATTTACAGAAATATGTAAATTAAATGAAACAACAATTTGGTTATTTTTAAACTATATGTAGGTATCTACAGAGTCGAAGGACTTAGCGGGTAAAAATCCCACTTAATCCGATGTCTCTCGCAAAGCATCGCGATACCTTTTGAACGTGTCCTTCGTTACCAAAAATGGTGGAACAATTTGTCCGTATAAGCATAGCTAGTTATACAGTCACGCCAATTTCCCAAAGAGGATCGCAGAGACTAAAGATCTCCACCAGTTTCGGTCCTGACAAACTTATTTCACTTCTGGACCTCTTCCTCTCACATGTATCGTAGCGAAACGGCTTTCCGAATCCGAAGTCCACTTATCGAACTCATGGAGAATATTACGTGACTGGTGACGTGGTTTTTAATTTTCACCATATTGGTCCCACGAGTCTTGAGAATAAGCAAGTGTGCTGTGATTTTAAGACAAGAATAGATTTTTTTAATTCTACGCTTGTTAGGACACGCCAGCAAAGTGGTGTAGGTATAATTAATCTGTTCAACAATATTCGCTATATAATAGTTTGATTATATCGAGATGTCACTAAATAAAGCGGGAATTCTTTCTACTTTGTTTATTGGACGCGTTATTCTGATTTCGGGTCTATATATAACGTAGCGAATTTAGTGTTAACATTGCATATCAAAATCTATCGTTACACACATGGTCCACCGATTCTACAGGTTAATAACAACATGTAAATATGAGTAGGAACGTAATAGAAAACAAAGAAACACAAATGTAGGCGGCCTTCGAACAAGTTCGTTTTTTACATTCACGTAACTCGGTTGTGCTGTCCGTAACAAGTTGAAACTTCCAACCATAGTCTCTTTGTATAGTTAGTACTTATCACGCAAATACAATTTTTGTTTATCTCTTAGCTGTATCGTTAAATGAAGTCCATAATCTTATGGCAATATGGCGTCAGGTCTCAATCCTAAAGATTGTCTATGGATAGGTAACAGGAACAAGAAAGTCTTGCTCGAGAGTTTTATCAGTAACTGATATAGCTCGAAGAACGGGTATATTAGTTACTATGTAATAATCTGTTTGCAGATAGTGAAGCCATTAGAATTCTAAGCATCTAGACAATTTCAAATAACGGTTGGAATATATGACGTCACCTCCTATTGACACAGTTGAATCAAATATTCTAGGAAACGTATAAAATAGATAATCATTTCCTCTATCAAATTTCAACTTGGTAGATAATTTCAAGAGGAAAAATGCTTAATACTTTAATAACAAAGAAAGAAATTCGTTGTTTTCGTTATAATTATAAAAACGAGCTATTCCACTTTGACTGTGAAACTTTCAGTAGAGGGCGCTGCTTTAGCTTACGTGGCATGAAAAGCGGATTTTAATCATCGTCTAAACGGTGAGCGGTGAGTCAGCGGCAAGGTGGAATTAATTACTGATAGCTACAAGCTGCATAGACGCAACGTCCTTGCAAGGCTACTGTTGGCAGATCACGTGCGCTTGAGCCTGTCGGCTCGTACAACCACTCCTGCCTCCCTATTAGCTTATTCCATTACCTTTCGAGTATAAACTTATGGAAAATTGAATGTTACGTATCAGTAAGTACTTTTTACATTTCGATTTACGTTCTTGCATTTGGCAAACCTACTGATAACATTGCTATGTTATTCTTCTATCTATGTTATATTCAACTTTGATATTTTAAATTATCAGGCTTATTCGTTTTAAGGTTAATACGTTTATCGTCGTATATCAGCTAATCGAGCTCTTTTCTCGCGCCGAATATGAATATTAATCAGGCTGCGATTGTGATTGAATTAGAAATAGATTTTATATTAAATTCTCGATATAAGTAGTATAATTTGAGGTTGCTTACGAATAAAGTTTTGTGTGGTTTACATAGATCCTTCTCCAAGGGTAAAGGTGCTGTCCACCCACCCGTGCGCAACTCCACAATTATTATAGAAGTGGGCGCATGTCGAATCATGGCGCCGGCACAGACATAAATATCTTAAACTTTGAAATAACGCATATAGCAAGCACATTGTCAATCGATTTACAAGGAAAATATGTTTTAAGGTAAACGAAAACTAAAACATACAGAATATTGCAAAAGTAACCGGTTTACCTCAATATAAACGTTATGTGAATTTTTTGCATGCATGTATACATAGTCGTATCATTAAATATGTGACATCATGAATAGATTACTTAAAAGTATTTAAAAATATTGTAAAATTATATTCATATCCCACGTCTACTTGTACGTCTATTGAGTAAAATTTATCGCTTGTTCTAATAATGTATTTAGCTGGCGAATATTTTTAACCGATTAGTGCCACCTATGCACAGTGGCGCCATCCACCTTGTAGAATGTAAAATAAGAGTTATGCGTGGGCGCCGCGGGCGTGAGTCATAGGCACTCCTTACCTACCCGCGAAGCTTGTTTATAATGTAAATACCGTGCCATTCATCAGTAACTAGATGCAGTAAGTATGCATTATTATACGGAAAATAAAAAACACTCATATTTTCATAAGCTTAAAAGTATTACGATAAGCCCAATGAAAATACACTTTATTTATTTAATAATAATTTGCAGGTAAAGTAATAAAAGGAATAATTTAATAATAATTTCCACGTTCCAAAACGTTATTACGAGAAACTAGTTTTCTACGATTTAATTTATTATCGCCATGATATTGCTTTTCTGTAAGTTTTATTTTTAGATTTGTGAGTGTATTAACAAATGCTTGTCTTAACATTGAAAACATTTGCCTTTGCCACAGTTACATGAACCATAAGTAAATACTACAAACAACAATTCTTGTCATTTGTACATAAAAAAAATTCTGAAGGTGAGCAACAAATACGTGAGTTTTTTCCCCAAAGTTAAGAATTACCGGTGTCTGCGGCTGCCGTACATCATTGGCCTATTTAGTTCTTCGTTAGCAACATTTTATAAAAGAACAACATTCTCGAAGCTGCTGTGTAATGTGAACAGTTCGAGTGCGGAGTGTTGGGGACGTTAGCATACCAGGCTATCAGTAAACGGTTGTGGGTCACCCGATAACCGCGGTATCGAATGCACACATTCCATGCCGCTGGTAAACAACAGTGTATAATTGTGATACTCGTTTTATCTAGACTTTCTGAGAAATTATATACGAAATTACTTTTAAAGTGGTAATTCTTTTAGAAATATCTCCCAACAAAATCACTTGAAAATTACTTATATTGTATTTTAATTTATATGTAATGAAAATTATATAATATATTATTATTTCAGATTATCGCAATAAAAACGTTGATAATTCAATGGCTACTATTTTGTTTATTAATATTTAATCCTCTGCATATTCTTCTTTCCCTTACTTTGTCATCGACAGCCGGGATGTAGATACAGTCGAAGGGCTTTTAATTTTAGCTAACAAGCTGCGGCGTTCGTTCATAGATGGCGCTTGTAGCTGTATATGAAGCAAATCATCTTCAAAGCGATTATAATATTATAAATATTATCACCTTATCAACACAATAATTTCACCTAATCTATATTTAGTGCAGTTACTTCGATTATTTATTTAACATAATGTAAATGGAAATAATTGAATACCCATCTGATTTTTGCATTCACGAATTGTAGAAGTTCTGTCTTCTTTATTTAATGGCTTCTGGAATTCGAGTAGGTACTATAATATACCATGTACATTTGGTATATTATGTCATATAAACATAAAACATAATAATATTAAAATGTTTAATTTAAATTCCTTCATCGGATAAATTTAACTAAATTTTAGAGGTGTTTAAATGTAATAGTAGGTATTGTTTATTAGTATGTACAAAATATTGAAATTTCAGCTATTTGGACCTAATTTTAAATTCTAAGCCAAAGACAAGCCGATGAATAATTGAAGAAACGATAGCATCAGGGGCCTCATACATTACTAATCCATATGTGTTCTTAAATCAAATCACATATGTTCGTATGACATCAGTTATTGTTAGTGGAACAATGTGTAGAGTGCGCACGCGCAGGCAGGCCAGGCAGTCACGCGCTGATTCATACACACGGGATATTCCAAGCTGGTTCGTCCATCGACAAAGCGACACAAGAGCCATGGACACAAGCGACACAAAAGTTATACAGTCACGACTGTCTCTCTCATTAACATACGCATAATTTGCAGTCCGCTTTCGAAAATTAAAGTTGAACATGCTTAAACTATCTCACCGCCTCGCCGGCGCCATGTTGACAAAGCCTGTGCTTAATGCAAAAAGATAGCATTGCAAATTTAGACTATCTGTTTCACTGACGCATGTAGGTACGTATTAAGTGCAAAGGAACCTCAAAGAACGAGCAAGTATTTGTTAGATCGGTGTAGTTGATAAATATTTTTTTGTCCCATAGCAACACTCCCCCTGTGTTGACATAGTGTTGGCTGAAACAGAAATCATTCATAATTTACCAAAAAAAAAATGACAAATAAGCTGTTAACTTCTTTGAATTTCCAAATTTTATGTTGCCTCAAAGAATCCATCAAGAATTATGTGGAAAAGTGACATTAAAAATTAAAAAGAAGCGTCATTTAACGACCAACGATAAGTTCCAATAGGTACATAATATTATCTATTTAAGTAAAATGGGTTAGTTAATAATGTATCATCTAGAACAATGTACAAAGCTATCACAATAAGGTTCGCGCTCTGTAGCTAGTTGATTTTCCTCATCGAAACCCCAACTTTCTCTTATTACATAAACTTGTTACATAGTATTTGTGTATTTGTACATTAATTTGTAGGTACTTTGTATATACAAAGTTGAAAATAAACTATCGAAGCCAATTTTCAAAAGTAATTCTTCGTAAATTAAAGATATTTAATAAGGAACAAAAATGATATGGCGACAAAATCATTATGGAGGTAAAAGCAGGTGACCAGAATAAATCTGCAACCTATTCCTCTTGTCTTTTTCACACTATGACATTTATATTATTTATTAAATCAACTGAAGTACCGCAGGGTAATGATTCCAGATTAAAACACACAAATACATAAATACGGATATTTTCATAGTTGCAGCATAATATTATTTTGCACCTAATAACTTGCTCGATATGAAATAGCTTGTAATAAGGAGGAAATGTGATGTTGAAATAAATACGTAGATTACAACATCACATTTCGTTGCTCACTACCAACGACTAATACTTAGAACGGGTATCCAGTATCGGGTTGCTATATTTGCCCGAATGCCCGATTGAATGTTTGCTAAGCGCCGAAGCAAGTTGATCGAGTAACTCGAGGTAGTCGTCATCGCTTCCGCAACACTGTTGCAACGCTGGCTGCTCAATGCACGACTTACAGGTAAATGAGAACTTTAAAGATATGCGAACTAGTTCTAGCCACGAGTTGGACGTTATAAACTTCAAAATAATGACATTGCATTTTTTATTATAGACGTTTACAGTCTTGCGCCTATAAAAGTTTGTAGTAAAATATTATATACAAACAGC
>DWEM01001298.1:0-14754 GCA_018245935.1 Agara belti belti | reverse complement strand
CTACTAAATGTTGGAAGTAAAAACCTTTAATTGTCGATTTTTCTGTTTTTAGGTTAGTATATTGCGCGTGTAACCATCTAATCTAAAACTATAACATCACATTACATTAAATATTTCTATTTTTAGATAAATCAAGTTGTCTGTTTTTGCTCCCGCATCATCCAACATATTATATAGATATATTTATTCTAACCGAAAGACACCAGTTTTCAGTGTTTGCTTCCAAATTTACAGATTTTCAAACGGATTTTCTATCCCTATTTAACCGTCTATGCCGCCCCAGGAATATCAAAAATTCCTTCCTCAGTGGGCGCGTACGACACAAGGAGTCCAAATTTCACATTTATAGCCTATAGACTCTGCGATGATGAATCTGTCAGTTATCTTTGGAAATAAAAGTTCCCCTTTTTGGAAAAATCATCACTAAAGAGGATGAACGTTTGTGTGAAAATTGTACATTTTTGATATTAGAAATGTAGTAATGAGTATTTCTGGTAGGAACATAACATACACTACATAAGATTAAATATAATAGCGACTCACATCGCAAGGCGCAACTAATATTACGACTTAGTATTTATTTCGTAGATCGCCTAAAAAACCGTCGGATATGTCGAGCACATTCTCAAAAGAGCTTTAAAAATATCACAGCGTTTGAAACGTTTTAGAGGTTAAGGGGATTGTGGAAGCCGTTTAAAGGCTTTCAACGTTTAAGCTGTAAGAGCAGCGAAACATCGGCGACGTCATGACCGAGGGCGGTAAGTTTTTAATAGGCGTCTCCGAGAGCGGTCAGCGGCTGCATTGCCTCGCGCGGCACCCAGCCCGCGCAGTCATTATCGACTCAATATAAGTTTGCAAGCTGAATATCGTGTCCAAGGGGTTATCGGCTTCCACGTCGATGTTTTGAAAGTGTGAATAAAACCTAGTAGTAGTGCAAACACTGCGTGACCAACGGGTTCTACGATAGAGCGATCGGTGATGGGATTATTGAAAATTACAATGTAGCCGTGCAGTGAATGAGACCGAGCGATCGATTGATAACGCACATTTGTCGCACAACCGTTCGTTCACTCCTCGCACGCATTGCAATAGGTGAATATACTCATAAATAATGATCCTCGACATCGGATCGACGTAGCGGTCGAGACGTCTGACGGCGTTTCGGCTCAAGAACCGCTCTCTCGTACGCGTAATACTTCGATCAGTTATCGCGGTGTACAGACGCAACACTGGCCCGGATGCATCTTCGCGAATTAAGGAATATGCGAATTAAAACATACACAATGATGTAATTATGTTTTATCTCACTCGCACATGTCGACTCACTGTTGTGCGAGTGAAAGCACTGTTAAGTTAAAAGTCATTAGTAGATATCTCGCACCTGCACATTACGTAGGTACCTACGCGGGCTACGACGTGTTCATCATCGCTACGTCTCACCACCGCAGTATCTATTTCCGATGACGGTAGAACCGGTTACTCCTGGCGTCCTCGATGAAACACTGTGAAGGATCAAACAAATCTATGCATAAAATTCCTCAAGTAAGCAACAATGGATAAGTTATAGGGTGAAGTTAAAAACCCTCACTCTTTGAAATAATTAAAATTCAAATAAATTTGATTTTATGATTTTCATAAACAATTATTTAAAATAGCGATAATGCCTTTGTCATGTTGAAATCTATAGAAGGTATAGTCCCGTGCCGTGCGGGCAATCGACGACTCCACGTACAAGAGGAATAATACAGTTCATAGGAATTGAAGTGGATTTGTGAAATTATTCGCAACTCCTGCGAAAGACTCGCGCTGTCATTGCTAAATCGAATTGAGTGAGGTCTGTGCACACTGTATTGCTGAAGAACATAATGCAGTTATTTTCTAATCACTGAATCGATTATAATATAATATTTATTACTAGAATAATGTACATAATTTTGAAATAGATATTTTATTGTTTATAATATAAAGTGTGTTAATTTTATAAGTATAATCGTATAAAAAATAAAACTGTTGTTCACGTTTCAAAACTTAAAATAGTTATAATAATAGAAATTATACGGTTTTATGAATGTTTTTAGACGTTATATTTTTTTGAACACTGTCCTGCTACGGATACGTATACAAAGGTATGTACAGCCCAAGCAATTACGCAAGTAAAAAATGCATTCGATATTTACATCTATTAACACTTTCTAAGAAGTGAAAAATATGACAACATTAGAGCAATTGGCATTAGATTCCGTATAATTTTTTATTCATTCACTATGGAAAATTTGAGGAAAACAGGGATTTATGTAAATGGTGTGTTTCCAAAATGTATTGATGAATAATATAGCTCGTCAATAGCAAAGGAAATAAATGAAACGGTTGAAAAACAGGCGAAAAAGGAACTAAACTGCGAGGTCTTTGCCTTTTCATATATTTGTTTGTAAACATTATGTATATGTTTATAAACCTTATGTATTCATTTTTGTGTTATAAAAGTAATCTATAATTATTATCAACAAAGTCCACGGCAGTGTCGAGGAGCCCCGGCCGGGGTACGACTCGTTCGTAGTCTGAAGCCGCGGAAATCTTTAGGAACTGTCAAAAACTTGCGACAAAACTGTAACGGCGCGTTCAACCGATTTGCGGACGGAACTTTCTAAGCTCCCGCGAATATTATAGCCATTCATATACTTTATATCTCACATATTCGCACGTACATCTAGCGGTCTCGTGCAGTTCTATTATCTACCTCCGCATGAATCTTCTATTGGTGTACATTGGTGTAGAACTATTCCTGGCCTCGCGCTCGAGCGGTTAAGGACCCCGACTGCAAGACCGGAGGTCGTGGGTTCGATTCCCACCCGGGACGAACATGTGTCTGATCGGCACATTTGTTTGTTCTGTCTGGGTGTTCTAAAAGTATCTACATAAGTGTTATATCGTATGTATGTATGTTCATCAGCTGTGTGGCTATCATAACACTACAGCATTAAATTATCTAATTTGGAATCAGATAGCTTCGTGTGGAATTGTTCCCAGTTATTATTATTATGTAACTTTCACTACTAATAGTGAAAAGTAAATACATACTTACATTTTATCTGCGCTGCTGGAGTCTAATGTTCCAATATCTGCAGATCAGGTATTCACATGTTCGTTGATATCCAATTCAAATCAGCTAAGCTGTACAATGTTTTCCTGTTTATTGGGAAATGATGTAATGTAACAATTACTGGAGAACCAAATTAATAAATAAATCTGTACTTTACCAAAAAAAAGTAATCATTCAAGATTTTTGAAATACTTTGGAAGCCGACGATTGTCAGCGATTAGCTAAAATCTAGCACCAGCGGCTTCGACAGACAGCCAACAGATAAACTAAACGATATGTGAGTAGCACATGGGCCGTTCAACAGCCGGCACAGGCGGCACAGGCGGCACAGGCGGCGCGAGGCGGGCGTGCGACGCAGCGGGTGCGCCAGTATTTGTGCATGTTTCTAGCGTCTGTCACAATATGACATTATTGTTATCGTATCACACGACGGGATGCGATAAACACACGAGAGGGATCGTATGCTAATGAGGTCTAAACAAATGTTTGCGCTGCTAATACGCGTGCTATATTACGGTTCTATCCTACGGGGCGGGTTACATACGCGCGTTACGACGATAGCGGCTCGCGCCTCTCATTACCTTAACGCGCAGGTAACGAAGTCCGCAATAGATATAACATTTTTCAGGAAGCTCTACGTATTCATTGTCAGCGGTTAGGGTCGTCGCCATAAGTATACGTACAGTAATAACGACACTGTTGTAACTTTATTTTATGTTTGTCATTTTTACTGCACATAAGGAATAAACTGTACATCATATCTTTTACTCACTTTTTAATTGCTCACTGCCCGACGTATATTATTATACCTATACTGCGAATTCGATAATCTTTCTGAAGGGTTTTCCTATCGCCTAACCACCACAAATTAAATATTGTCTAAGGTGGAAGTAGGTACGATTGAATGCATAGAAAATACCAGTGGGGATGTGCTCTCGTTAATTGAAACGGTAGCGAGCGAGCCGCCGCGCGTCGGACGTCCGGCGGCGGCGCGGTCGCACGGCGTGCTCTGCGGGATCGTAGCATACGGGCCTCCCCTATCACCCGGAGTAGCAACGTTTATGATATCGTCTATAATCGTCACTTCCTCCTACGTCGGTTCCGGAACCTGACCGGTGGCGGTGGAGGGTGCGACCTGCCTCGGGACGGACGGTAGCGTGCCGAGCGCGCGAGGTCGCTCCGTGACTGGGTGTAAAATATGTACTAGGAATCGAATTATAATGATGTGTATCAAATTTTAAGATAATCACTACACAATCGTCATAAGCCGACATCGGCCCGCCGACAGACAAACCTCTCTCGAGTGTAAACTTCCCACGGAAAGTGGAATGGCAACCAGCATAGAACCTCATTTTATTTGCCGTCTCGCTGAAAAAGCTTAAGTCGTTTTGTGTGCACTAAATATTTCAATTGATTATAAATTATAAATAATCTTTAATAACTACGAAAATTCGTATTTTATTTATTTCTAGTATGTTTCGAAATCCTTAAAAAACATTCAAGACCCGAGTTTTCCGCCTCGTGTTCTGGAAGTGCAACGAAATTGAGCAAAAAGTGAACACTTAAGTGACCGGCAGCGCTCACCTTCACCCTCATTAAGTGTGCCCGACAGACTACGCGAGAGCAGTACGTCATTATGAAAACTACAACATATTACATTTATATATAGTATAAAACGCGTTATTTACGTCTATCAATATTCGCGTGGTGGTCGAAGTGGTCTAGTAGTGGTCGAAATGTGATCATAATCATTATTGAAAATTGGAAGAAAATTTTGTTCCCATATTGTTTAATTAATAACGCTATTGCTCGTCAGCAACTACATAACAAAAAAATCCGTTGAGGTACTGCTGTATGTAATTGTATGTAATGTTGTGTGTATGTAACATATTTGAAACATAATGTGACCAATTAATCGTACACTATTATATTAGAGATTAACACCGCGGTGTTCGCAGTGTGCGTGTAGCGTCACACCCGAACTGGCACCGAAAGTATTTTAGAGAACGTATATTGCTAAATGTTTTGCAATTGCGTCGCATCACTCAGCTCGCGGTTATAATGAAACGAACATATGAGAATAATTTTGTTTAACACGCGCGTTTCTGTTTAAAAAGCTTTAAAAAGTTTAATGGAGCATACCGTTGTTCCCGCTCTGTGGCCGCGCCCGCTCGGCGGTTCCCGATGCGGACAATTAGCATTTAGATTAAACAAATAAATGTATGGCGACCTCAGTCGTTATCCTGTTATTTATCGCACCATTTATTTATTTATGTGTCCCGATGTCCGGCTTACGAACGGATTAAGGATGGCGCGGTTTTGAAGTTGTTAGTTTTTTTGAATACCGAGTTATAAGTGAATATGAGGACATAATTTATCTCGTAAGAGGCCTCCTCTGTCCACCGCGAAAGGAACGGACTCGTCTGGTAATGTAGACGTAGTTAAATAGTATAGACGTAAATAATATAGACGTTATATCGATATAATAAGTCAAAGAGACTGACTAATAATAATGTACATTTCATCTGAAAATTTTAATTAATATTCGCAATATTCAGAACAGTAGACCGGTTGAAAAAACAATTTGTCTCAATAAATGCTTCACTTGTCGTGGAGCGGTGCCAAGCGCCGCCGGCGGAGGCTCGCGATGGAAGCGGAAACGATCACGCTCAATGTGAATTAAGACAACTAAATAATAGTTTCCTGCCCAAATGTAGTTCCTGGGAAACCATCAAAATGCCGTGGGAGCGCTCGGCATTAAATATACATATGACTGTCTTGCTCTATCGCTTCTACATTTTCAGAATATCTTTCCAACGTAGTTGCGTGCTTTTCCATTAACGGATGTCTTCAAAACCGGGAAAAATTAGAGCTCCCACTCCTAGAGGCGCGTCCCGTGACATACTATGTACAATATATACTTATTAAAGAAATGAATAGAGGTTTATCGGTTTATCTGCAATCGATAACGAATAATGGATATATGGCAAAACATGGCAAAAGTTAATCTCCTTATTTGCAAATGCAATTTATATTTGCATTTCCGGGGTCCTTGAACCATAACCTGTGTCAGTAAACGGCGACATGGCGCGACGCCCGCCGCTCGCCCGCCGCCCGCTGGGAGAATGCGAGCAATCACTGACCGAGTGAGTGAGCCGGGTAACTCGCTGTGTCGCCGGATAAAACTTGTGCAATACGGGACGGCGCACTGAATACAATACGAGACGGCATTCGAGATAGTTACTCATGTTGACGTACGGTTTTTTCTTCGATACGCCGTGGGAATGAGCAGGAAGAAACATTTACATGCACGGTAGTCTACTTTAGTATAATGTAGGCGTAATGCAATTTCGTCGTGAACCGTTTGTGACTGGAATGTTTTCTTTTTTTTTTAAAGTCTGTTACTTGTCTGTACGATCGTAAGCGAGCGGCACACTAAACTTTCGTCAAGTTGTATCGTCAATGAGTATTTCGTTGTAAGTGCCAAAAATACGTCCTGACCGGGAACGAACGGTCGTCATCGAAATGTTGAATGTCCGCGTGTCTGCGGCACGTCTGCTCTCGATCGGGACAGACGAGCTCTGCGTAATGTAACGAAAGTCTAGTGAATAAAAAAATTGCATCTCAAGAAAAAGTGCCAAATAAATTGTTCGGTTTAAGCTTACAATCGCAGTTGTTACAATAATTTGTTTCAATGAACGGTTTAGTGGAGCGTTGCCGAGCGCCGGCGTCCGTGCTCGCTTTCATTGGGAAATTCAACACAAACAAAACACTGCTTCACGACTTGCTCATCGTGATGAGGTCTCCGCATGGCATCAGTAGTAGCATTTGTGTATAATATGTATATTCGGGTACATTTGGTTGCAATTATTTCTATAGAACCATATACATAAGGCCGTCCTCAACTTTGCAAATGAAATTCGGAAATATACAAAATATGCTTACAATTAAACAATCACAATTAATAACAGAGAAATGATAATAATCACACTAAACTTATGATTAAATAGCACTTAAATAAAACAACTATCTCTAAATGAACCGTCACATCCGAGCGTCACGAACAGAACGGGACAGGGGACAGTGCGCTCTTCTCTTATTTATTTATTTATTTTTCTATAGAAGCGTGCCAGTTCCATATTTGTAATCGGTAACAATATATATATATATATATATATATATATATATATGGCCACCCATAACGATTTACAGAGTAGTCCGATTTTGATAATTCTTTATTTATTGGTAAGGGTATACGGTACCTCAAAGTTGGTCCCATATAAATTTGAAAAAAAAAATCTTACTTAAGCATGGAAAATAGGGGATATTTTTGCTTTCAAGTTTTTGCGGCGGTTTATTTTTAAAGTCTTATTATAACTCAAATTTCAAACTTGAGATGTCGAGTTTCAAATTTGACTCGAACAAAATTGACTCGTGTCAAGTTACAGATTTGAGTTAAAGTTTGTATTTATATTTTGAGTGATTCGAGTATATAGTTTGTTCTAACATTTTAACGGCGGGATCCCACGAGGACCTACTTTCAAACCCAGTTAACGCATCGCTTTTCATAGCAGTATGCTGCATACATTTTTGCAGTATTTGTATTAATATGCGTCTCTGGCACAAGTGGAGCCCGAATTATTCAGGAGGCAACTAGCGACGGCCGACCGAGCAATAGTCGTTATATTATCCTGTACACGTTCTTCTTGATACACTAACTTATTCTTTTACAATACGAGTATACCCATTTTATTTTAACGATAATAACGTTAGCATATATTACCGCTGCTGCCTATAGAAATTTGCACCGCAAACCGCTTACACGAAAACCGCTCACTGTTGGTGTGAATTAGTCTAGTTAATAGTAGGTGTTAGTAAAAATAGTCTTCCGTTCATATTTGTCGAAGAACGCTGGTCACCCGAGAAGACTGGCTGGACATTGGGACGCGACGTTTCCCTCAGAGGAGTAAAGCGTGAAAAAGCAAGAGACGACCATTGAGGGGAAAAGTGAAAAATGAATGTGAAGTTATCATAAAACTTAAGAGAAATTTGGATTATTTATTTATTTCCGACACACCCTTCAGAAGACTTTTTCAATAGTATTTAGTCTTCATCGTTCAGTATCTGTGCTAATAACGTGGTCACAGATGGGTTGCTACTCTTGAGGAGTCTTTTTGAAAATTCCCAAGTTATACATATCCCCACCGAGGGGGGCCGGCGGGGACTTCCATTCCTTATCTGTCTGCCCCCGAAACGCTCCATCCAGTTCAGAGGAGTCACAGCCGAGTATGTATGGTAGCCAGCTGTACGACTTGACGGTGCTGGTTGAATTAGACTTAAGTGCCTGCATACACATTTCGAAGTATACACCGTGCTATTAATGTAGTAATTGTTAGAACAGTTTAATTTCGCAGCGCACAAAAGTATAAAACGAATACGGCCGGCGGAGGGCGGCGGAGGAGGCTCGCCACTTCAGCACGTGCGCGTTCTCCGTTAAAAAGCCCGAAACTCGTTTCATTTCGACATTTCGCTGCTGCAAACCAGAAGTTCCGTTGGCTTTGTTAATATTCCTGCAATTAACGACTCGATGACGGTTTTTTGTTTTCCTACCGTGTTATGAGTTCTGTTACCTGTTTTAGTTTACGATTTTCAATCTGACCCCTCTGCTTTTCATTCTCATCATCATCTATCAGTTCACTACGGCGTACGTACGGCGTACTAGGCATTTCGAAGGCAATTTTTTAACTGAGCTTAAATAAAGTCTTAGTACCTACAAATATTGCATAAAATTGGATTTCAGAGGCGGTATTTTTACGGTTGTTAGTATCAGGTGAGCCACAGTATTAACAATGTTTTAATGGAAACATATTTTTGCTGCTACTATTACTCTCATTGTTGTAGTCCAGTATGAACAGCACTAAGTACGTAAGCACTTAGAACATAAGGGGTTCGAGCTTAGTGTTGAAAGTAAATCCGTCATTAATCTGCGACAGTACTTCTTTATTCTTTGAGAGATCTCACCGATGCTTCTTTTCTTTCTTTAAAATGCACGCGTTCATTTGAATACTTAATAAAAGTATGTACAAAAAGCCCAGTTAGCCAGACAATAATAAATGTAGGCGACACGTCGTCATCGCGCCGCGGGACGTTGATTGATCGTCCGCTAAGTCTTTTGCAATTCCTTCATTTATAACACGAGTTGTCTTCAGACGTAATGCGGCCGAGGGCTTCATCCCGCGTGACAGACGTAATGATTCCGAATTAAAATTTGTGTCTAAACGAGATATCATTGAATTATTGTTATTACTGCGTCACGTGTGGGTTTCTGAACATAGGGAAATGTAATAAAGAGTGGCACGAAACTAATAAATGTCAAGGGAGATGAACAGTTTATTTAAAAAAGCTCGAAGCCGCTGTAGTCCGACTGACTGATTGTCATAGATTAATAATTAAACGGGAAAGTAAACAAAACTCATTAAGTTTTTAATGATAGCATCAGAACGTTTTATGACGAGTAATGTTCTGAATCTTGATTACCACATGTAATTCTCTACTCCGAAATAACATGGAAATATGGAGTGCCAAAAACTGAAGACATTAAAAAATATATCAGAGCTATGCGGGCGGGGAGGGTGCGGAAATAAATGATCACACGGAGGACGAAAGTGATTGCCGAGTAAGAAGGGCGTTAAATAATCGAGTTAAGTGTGTGGTAATGCCGGGGCATCATAAATCTGAGGAGATATTACAAAATGGAGTTTTATCTCGACGATATGACGTTGAGCGATCGCCGCGGGCCGGCGCCTCAGGCGTCGTTTGTTTGCGTCCGCCCCCCTCCCCTCCAGGTCATTGTTGCATTGGCGTCCGACAGTTTTTCAACTTTTCCTGGAAGGGTTCCTTAAAAGTTAAAGATATATTGGCGATAACAGCTGCATGGATTATTTGTAACTAAACAGACAGGTGAGCCGAATATTGGATGGGTGATGATGTTTACGCGAATGTAACAAAAATTTTAATTCTTCAAATCTATAGCATTGTATAGGTATACAGAATTTCGTAATGTAATATTGTAATAGTGTGACAATGGAAAATCTAATCTTATTTCTATAATATTACGTACAACATTACAATATTCGTTGGATTAGTTCTGACGGAAACTAGGAAACGCATTCCAAACTGAGCTGAATTTGTCTATTGGCTGTTCTGGCCGGGATGGTTCTAAATTCAAATTCAAAATATTTATGGTTCTACTTCTGGAATTGGTACAAAATTTGTATATTTTGTGAAATTTAATAATTATAAAAATGTTATTAATTTTAACGTAGTTGTGATAAAATAAAATATTGTAATATCTTTTTAAGAAATGCGTTTCATAAAATACCAACAATGTTAGTGTGATGAGACTATTTCTTTCATACTTTGGGATACTTTTATATATTGTTATTTAAGAATTAACGATTTGGTTTCTTTAATGTTACAATGAGCAAGCGCCGCCCTCGTCCGCCTTTGTATAATTCCGTCACGTTTATTCGACTAACAGAAATAAACAAGGCTAAAATTACCTAGTGCTGACAAAGTAAACTGACATAAATGCAAGCTTAAAATTTCCACGGGGACGTCTCAAGGAATGCTTCGTTTTTGAACTTAGCTCTTGGAACAAGTGAGAGGAGTTACTTTTTATTTATTAGTAGCGTTTCAGCTGCGGTCTCACGTACAACTTCCACTCCTTTGCTCACGTCGAGGTAGACTATCCCTTCCGTATACAACTGTGGTGTGTGAAAATCCTTTGCTAGAGATGTGTAGTATGCTGCTGTAGAGAGCTACCGCTCTGCTATCTTATAGTAAATTATCCCAGGTATATACATAAGTAATAAATTTCATTTCTATATTTTAAAGACTACGGACAGATTTGGTATTCTAGACACTCGTACGTATTTAATGACAAAGACGCAATGTTCCCGTCATGAAAAGTATGGCTGGGGTGCTCATTACATTATTTATTTGTTATATTATCAGATTACAAAGGTGAGAAGAAACTCGATAAACTTCCATCGAATCATGAGTAAGTTCTGTTTGCTGCGTGGTGCTCGCTCCGCGGCCGTCCGCGGGGCCGCACGCCCGCGGCGAGCGCGTACACCTCGCGGCGCCGTTTTGAGCGGAGAAGCAAGAAACGCCCGCGACTAGTGCCCTTAAGGTGTGGTAATTAAGAGATATTTTCGCGTGGCGTGTCATAAGGCCTCAGAAGTTCGCCATGCACCGCTGCGTCGAGACGCTCTACTCGTCGCCGCGAACGTTTCTCCGCCTTTGAAAGTCGCTCGCGGAATTAAATTGAAAGAGGAATTATTAAAATTTTACATTTACGGGTTCCGCCGACCCTCGAGCGCTCCGCCTCGTCTGTTTACACGGCAGGTTTAAGTTTATATTTTAAAATGCATTATATTGTGCGGTTACAAATTTAAATTAATCATAACGTACTCATTATGAACACTCGTGGACCATTGAATGATTATATAACTTCAAACTGGACTCCATATAATACACATTTAGATAATACGCCAGAGTTCTAAATTATTTCAATACGTACGCAACTGTTGTGCGGTACCTTCCACCTGAGACTTGATCCGTAAACACGCTGAAGACTATTTGAAAGCATAATTCTTCTGGACCGCAGGTTGCACCGTTTTTATTATGTTCATTGGTTTGAAGGATGCAGTAGCAATATTCATATACTCACTAGAGTTCACTAGAGAACTCAATAGAGTTTGAGTTTCACATGTGGGATGCAGGTAACATACATATATAAGCAATAATCGTGGTCAGTGGACCGTATCATCATAATACTCACAACCGTAAGGCATAGTTGAAGCGATAACTGACATTGAGCAATATGAAGTACGATTAATGGGGGTGTGGTCGTTAATGCAATATTTTCGCCCACTTATTTATGCTGCAGAACTCGTAGAAGATATGTAAACAGTCGTATAGTCGTATAGTCGTAATAGGCATATTATACGGGGCGTAGTGAACACTCTAAAAACATATTTTACGTTGAAGATTATAATCTTGAAAGATAACAATTATCTTTGTTTTCCAACTGATGCGCCTAGAAGGACTGTTTTTTAACCAAACTCAAAACCTTTTTTAATGAATGACAAGTGTTCAAATAAGTTGCGAGGCGCGGCGCTGCGGGTGATTTCCCCGCGGAAATATTCGCGATGGAGCGAAAGTGATGTTCGATAGCCGCCTGCCTACCGACATCTTGTACTTCGGACAGACTTTGTTTTAAATCTTCCTCGTCCTTGTCCTATATACGGTATACCTGTACTTTATACCTCAGACACGTCAAAAAAAAAAAAAAAATCATAGCCATGAAACCTACAAATGTATTGCGAGCAAACCGACTAAAACGTCTCGATGCTTATACTACGAATGAAAACATATTTATCTTCTCGCATAACGTTATAATGTGATTGACCGCTTTGTAGTAACTTATACATGCAAATGGAAGATGAAATAGTTCGTTTTATAATAAGTAGTAACTTATACATGCAAATGGAAGATGAAATAGTTCGTTTTATAATACAATGTCAAAAGAGTGAAGTTTTATTTATATAACTTTATATTCGATTATATATTTTATAATAAAGTTTTTTTAAGCAAAATGTAAAGCTTTACAAGCATAAAAAAACATCAATGCCTGAATATGAATACATTGTGAAATTATAGCAAATAGCACAAAAGGTGAAAAGATATCGATTGTAGTCCCTTAAACGATGAAGTTCAAAGATACGAGCTTTATATTTGAAGACTCGCCGTTTACACTTTATCACGCCACGCGGCGCTTCTTGCGGAAGCATTAAAAAGAATATGGCGGCCATTACAGCATAGAATTCGAGCACCTCCGGCGATACAAATAATAAAATACACGTTATGTTCCGATAAGGAGCTGGCTGCCATAAAAACGCGAAGGGCCTGTAAATCGCGGCCGAACAACGCACTATCTGCATAGCGCCGTTATCTCCGAACTCGCACATTGAATACCATGTTTATGGGCACGGGCAGCCGCTCTTCACTTTTAATTTGAGATTCCTCGTGGAGGATTCTTCCGAGTCAGGACCGGTATCTACAGACGGGTGTCATTTCTGCTGTAAAATAACGAGGTTTAGTTCTTCCGGTTATGATACGATTTGAACGATGTCAATAGAAAATATTTTAGTAGCAAACCTATAGTGCGGAATGTTAGGGCTCTATTCTGGGTTCGTATTCAAAGTGAACGATAATATGACGCCGTGGTCGCTGCCGTCTGTTGGCGATAAGTGGTCGAGTTTCTGCCTATGAGGCTCATTTGCACTTTTCTTGAAGAGAATGCGGCAGAAGAAATCTTATTCCACATTTGTGCACTTGCGCCATCAAATTGCGGAAGGCTACTCGTACGATAAACATTAATATTTACACATAATCTTACTTTTTAATACTAACGAAGCGCTCCCCAAAGATACCGGCAATAATACCACGCTATCCACCAGTAGAACAGAGTTATGACGGGATATCTTGCAGCGAGTTGCAATACAGTGAATTATGCAGACAACTGCAGCGATACTTTGTTCTCGACCCTCCAGGACGCAGCCTGCGGCGGTGCGCTCGCTCACGGGAGGCGCGACGAGCGGCGCGAGCGCGGAAAGATTGTATTGCAGCTTTGACCAATGACAATGCAAATAATAAATGAATCGGACCGACAGTTCCGATACGGTATCCTTCCGAGTACAGAACCCGAGCGGAGCGCGTAGTCAGCACAGTGGGCCGTCCGCGAGCGGCGATACGTCGCGAATCCGTCAAGTCGCACCGTACTCGTCGGTGCACTTGCTGGTTTCCTCAGTGGACGAGATGCGACATATGTGATAAATAAATCAATACTTAAAGAAAAGCAACGCTACCCGCTCCGCGCGACCAGCCCGCGCGCCCGCGCCCGCGCCCCACCGCGACTCCTCCCGCGGGACCTCTAATGCAGACTTACACCGCGCCGCCGTACGTTCAATTTAAAGTTTAATATGCAACCCAGTGTACCGCCAAATTGGAAATAATGATCTGTGCTCTCGATTTATACCACTTCGAGTTTTAATGCACGCGTCTCATTAATCGACGGTCGGGCTTACAGGTTTGAACCGTCGCATTTGAGAATCCGATTAAAAAATGTTGAAAGGTATCGTCTCCTCTAGACCTTCACATCAAATTAAGGAAACATCGGTTGGATTCATGAGGGGGGTATTGTGTCTGGTTGCACTCCGACGCGCAGTTTATTGACCCTCGCGGATCAATCCGCGATATGGTTCAGACCTTATCGTCTCATCTGAGCTCGCAACACCATCGCGCCCCGGTACCTTCTTTTGTTATCAATGTACGTAGGTACATACACTGTACCTATTACTCAAACTGAACATTCAGTAGGTACTCAAACATTAAGTAATATTAACAAGTTACTACATATTTGAATTATGATTTTTACTTGCATACTCATCTTCATAAACATCACATTTTTATTTGTGATAATTCCCTTTAGGTTATTATTTTACATATATTTTATACTAGCAGACCCGGCGAACTTCGTACCGCCATCAATGAATGTCGTGTTACCATTTAGCTGAACTAATTTAGGC
>DWEM01001297.1:0-14756 GCA_018245935.1 Agara belti belti | reverse complement strand
GTTTTCGAAATAAACTTGTTTGCAAGAGTATAATTATTGCTAGGGCACCCCAGGCTTCTACTCACAATAAAAGATTTGTAGACCGTTTAAAAGGAATTAGAAAAAAATACTTAATAAAAGCAATATTTACAGTGTGGGTCGCAAATGTCCATAGCAGGTAACCCGTATTGTGTGTAGTGTTCGTAGGCGCCGGCTCCGCTGTCGCTCAAGCTGACCCGGACAGTGAGCCTGACTGCGAGGTTGTACTCCCGTCGCTGAGCAGCATGCTGCCGCCTCCCTGCCCGCCGTTTCCGAAGTCAACGCACCGGTATGTTTTATTTATATATATAATTCAGCCCAGTAAACAAACTGTTAGTTATGTTACTCTGTAACATTGCATAGAAGCCTTATATACAGCAGTGATAGATAGTGGTTTGCAGTCCAATTTCCCATTCCGGGGGGTCCGAGTTCAAATCCCGGCACGCTCATCGTCAAATCATGTGACTTGTTAATTTTATAACTTAAAATTCGAATGTCACTCGCCATTACGTTGAAGGATAACATCGCGAGGAAACCTGCACACCTTAGAGATGTTATAAAGTGTATAATAATTTCTGAGGCGTGTGAAGTCTACAGATCCGCACCGGGCCAGCGTGGTGGACTATGGCCTGAAACCGGTCCGAGTGGACTGTGGACCAATAAAAAGGGTCGAAAGAAAAATATAGTGCTAAGGCCATATTCACGCATGCCAGAAAGCAACATGTTAAAATCGAAGTAGCATGATGGCAAGCGATATTAAGTCGATCTTCCCGTTTCCCGCACAGCATTGACACCGGCCGGGACAATCACTTCGAGCACGTGCTGGTATTCGAGGATGAGGAGCACCAGCAGCAAACGGAAGCCCTGCGCGAGATGTTCCCCAACTCCAGCATCATGGAGGTCAGGGTGCACTCGTATATACTATACATCTATACACATAACACTGGCCTCGTGGTCGACCGGTTAGAGACCCTGACAACGAATCCGGAGATCGTGGGTTCGATTCCCAACCAAGACAAATATATGAGTGGTGAGCGCATCTGTTTGTTCTGTGTGTGGGCGTAATGAAAATATCTATACAAGTACTATATCGTACGTATATATGTATGTTTATCAGCTATCCGGCTACCATAACACAGGCATTCAATTGTCTAATTTGGAATCGGTTGGCCGCGTGTGGGTTTGTCCTAGCTATAATTATTGTTAGTGAATGCCGTCACCAATCGTAACAAACGCGCACCGCCCCCCCAGATCAAGCACTGCATCTCCATAGCGGACGGCGACGTGGAGGTGGCGGCGGCGACGCTGCTGTTTCGCCGCGAGAGCGGCAACGCGCTCACGTCGGCCGCGCTGCCCACGCCGCGGCTGGACCTCATCGATGACGTCACCCTCAAGTACCGCATCATCGAACGGTGAGTCGCGAACGAGCCTCTGTCGAGGACATACCTACACAGAACGTGTCAAATAGCCATCACACCGAGTACATGGTCTCCCGTCACGCGAATAATACATAACGGAAACAAAAAATCGGCAAAAAAATACTCTCTCAAAGCGTACTAGATAAGCGATCGTTCAAGTATTGCGCGAGCACCGAAAAAAATTTGGGGGGGTTTTTTGCGTTGCTTATTTTTTGATATGGGGAGACTAGATGGTGGGGACGTTAGCCATATTTTTTTTGTTATTTCAGATTTTTTGCACAATTTAGTAGGTTTGAATACTTCTAATATATATATATATATATATGTTAACGTAAGCATAGCAGCGGGGGGTTGGGTTTTGCTGACTTTCGCTGACGAGATGGAGGGGGAAAGTTAAAGATTACTAAAATTCCGCTCGCGCAATACTTGAAAGATCCCTAAGGACTCAAAACAGAGATCGATTCATTCAATAGAAACACCAACAGCCTTACATATAAAACATATAAAGCATAACAACAGAGCTATATACACTGGTACGTGCGCCAACAACAGGAGTATGCAGCATTCATATTTGTGTTACACCCAGACACAGAACAAACGAACGTCTGTCCCGGATGGGAATCGAACCCGGTTTTGCAGTCGGAGTCTAACCGCTCGACCGCGAGGCCTCTAGTTTATTTAGCAACGATATTAGCAGCCAATACCTGTGTATGTATTCGCGTACGCTTTTCTAGGCTGGCCACGATACCGAAAATTCCGGACGAGCCTCCGGAGCCCCGCCCGGAGCCGCGTCCATCGCTGCGACGATAAAAGCCTACTCTATATATATACTTTTGTGATTTTTCATTTACACAATCGATACCTTATCACCCCAACCTCCCCTCTTATCCCCGTTAGGGCCCGCCCATAAATTGCGACAAGTGTGACAAGGGGTGGGGAGGGATCGCAAATTTTGTGACATCACATTTCATCAAACTATAATATCTTTTATCTGAGTATTAATTTTTTTTAATCGAAAACAATTTAAATGGAAATGAAAATACAATGATTTCGTAACACTGCTGTTTTAGTTTCATACATTTTTATATGTATAATTACAAAATATGTGACATCACACACTAGGTGGATATCACACAAATGTGACCAGGTTTGACAAGGACGGGGGAGGGGTCAAAAAATCGTGTGACGTAATTTATGGATGGCCCCTGATTTGTGGTCGACTCAATTCGTTTTACTCCTTCCATTCCTCTCGTATTTATTATCCTTCACATCAAAAATTACCTCCCTAATATTTTGTCTTTCAAAGAATATTTTTTTTCTTTATTTCGCCACTAATACATAAAAAACACTTGTATAGTGTGAGCGGATTAATAATTTCAATGTAAATATATATTATAGACATTATTAAATACGATATAACAATGAACAGAATTTTGTCAGTCTAATTATTTCGTCATTCTAAGCAATAGTCTCCAAATCAACCCGGACCGTATAATAAAATCTAAGTACCCTCATAAATTATTTTTTTCCTACCTACCCACATTTATATGTTCAATATATTCGATTATATTTTCAAATCAACTGTAAACATAACGTAAGACAATGAGACTGTTCTATGGTCGGTTGGCATTAAGTTATTATACATTGTATAGCAATAGATGGCGCTAGTGTCTACGTAACTAAATTATGTTATCCTATAGATTATACAGATATTGTAAAACACAGGCGTAGCTAAATCTTAACAAATTACGTTCCTACTACCCTTCCAACCAGACGATCATTATAGGGCTGAGTCAATTTGATATTTTAAAAGTATCAAAAATCAGATTAATATTTGTTCATAGGTATAGTACAAAAAGGTGGTTTTCAAAATTATACCCTTTTCATTGTGTTGCCCTTATACCTCTGCCGAGCCCTGTGGTAATTTAGACGTGAATATATAGATCGTGTTAGTATTTAGGTAGGTATTTTTGGAAATGTTTTTTTTTATTTTGTATGGCAAGACCTAATCAAATGTACTCGACTAGAGGCTAATCAGCGATCAGCTGTCTTACAGAGTGCGAATTAGGTGCTTGATTTGATGCCTCTATTGGAGGGGATGAGAGGAGAGGGTGGATGAAGTTGTAGCTGCATTTTCTTTAAGTCACTTCGAACGCTCCGTGTGCCAGAGCATGCAGGATCCGCAATGAAAGCTAGAACTGTTGATACTGTAGCAACGGGGGGGGGGTCATTCAAGTATTACGTAAGCAGAATTTTGGTCATTTTTAACCCCTCCCTCCCCTTTGTTAGCAAAAATCAGCGAAACCCTACCCCCCGCCCCTATGTTTACGTAAACATTGGTATTATATTTTGAAATGTTTCAATTAAAACTTACCAAAATGTTTGAAAAAAATATCAGAAATTATTCATAAATATCGCTAACATAACCATCATCTAGACCCCTCACCCCGTGTCATCAAACATAAGCAAAGCGTGGTCCCCCCCCACAGTCCGGCGCTTACGTAATACTCGAATGAGGTCCAAGCGCAGTGTGACGTACCGCTTGGGATTGTACGAAGTTCTGTTCGCAGCTATTCGTACATCGACAAGAACTCCGGTAACAAAGAGCACCGCCCCCTCGCGCCCAAGATGGCGCCCAAGAAGATGATCCGCTACCGTGACGGCAAGATCGTGTCCCTTAAGGGCGAGCGGTACACCGAGGTGAGTGCCGCCCACTCTACCCCAGTTGAGCGATGGTTTTTTGTCACTGCCAGTTATAGTTTAAAAAGTTTTTTTTTTTGTTTTCTATATTGCACGTAGCGTAAAAAATGTAGTCTATGGCGAAAGATGCGCCGAGGTGAGTAGCCCCCAGTCTACCCCAGTTGCAAGTTGAGCGATTTTTTTTTGGTAATGTCACTGCCAGTCTTAGTTTAAAGAACTTTTGGATTTGTTTTAATCCTTTCCTCTATCACACATACCTTTAAGGGTGAGGTTTAGGGGGTGAGGTGCCGCACAATTTCCTTAACCCACTTGCAAAAAAACAACTTCAGTAATTTAGCGAATATTTTTGTTTTTTATTTGTTAATGTCACAGATATTTTTGTGTCGTATATAGCTGAAATCATTATTGATTTTTTCTGTTATGCACAGTTTAGACAAACATTGAATTAAAAAAATGTCTGTAAAACATATACGTAAAATCATATGACTTATTATTTTTCGCGAGGCTGTGAGCGCACTTTGCGAATACATATTCTTATAGATTTCGCTCGCTATCCTATGAACGGAACAAATATTTGTCTCAAAATTTTTGCCTTTTTTTTCTCTTACTTTATCGAAATTCGATTTTACAAAAAATAAGCAGAGCTTTGAAGAGTGAATTTATACGTGTTATCATTTTGAAAACCTCCTTAATACTATAGTTTCTTTCTAAAACTTTCATTTTATAACAATTTACTTATCATACTTCAAAAAAAAATGTTATGTAGAAAATTTTTCGTGACAACGCCCTAAAATCATGACATCAAGTAAATTATTATATGTTTATAACACGAACGGAATATTTTATTTAAGTAAATGGCCCATTAATTTGGCGTAATCATTCGATTATTTTTGACAGATCACGACATAACATTTCCAATTTTTAATTTATCACTTGGAAACCTCAAAACCTGAATGCATCTGATCAATGCTAAATTAGAACGATTCGATCCTTCACAAGATGCAACCAAGTTCAATTCCATTGTAAAACTGATTTAATAACTATTAAAACTGCATATTTTGTGTTGGCATTACTCTTCCGCTATTGTGGTAGTAAACGGTAGAAAACTGGCACATGAAGCATTCCAAATAGTTTTATATTGTCATCCGTCCCGACGTTGGGCGTGGGTAATAACTGGACAAATATTTTTGTATAATTAAAATTTTATAATTTCATACCACTGGAAAGTACTATATTAATCAAATCTTTTATGTCATAAACCACCCTCCCTCTACCACCCATAGACGCCTCGTTTGCGAGTAAATAGTATTTTAGCAAAAAGATAGGTTAAAAAAAAACAAAAAATACTGTTTTTGCCACTTTATTAGCTATATTTTTGTTGTATAGCTTGTTCCTCTTCTTAGCTACGCCTGTGTGATTATTTTGATATTTTGTAACCTGTGTGTATTACAATATTTATTTGGTGATTTTCTGAATCAGGTATCTAAGTCCGGTGTTGAGGAGGAGAATCTAAAGAAACCCAAAAAACCTTAACCATTAAAATCACGTCAGTACAGTGAAAAAGCGGAGTCCACGCCTCCCGCACTTTTGATGTACCCCTTGCATTCCCCAAAATTGATCGTATCTCCCGACGCCGCACGCCGGACGTGCGTAAAGATGACGCACCGCCGCGTAACGTTGGCGCATTTGTGCGTAACTCAACACATAGGCACGATAAGCACTCTTATTGACGTGAACTGTAACGTGATGACGATAACCAACGGGCGTGAATTGTATGATAATGATAACGCACAGGCAGTCAGCTGCGTGCGGCTGACGCGCAGCCACGTTAGCGTGATGGCGGAGCGTCGCGCGCGTTTTACGCGGCCGTGCGTGATTTTTACGCACCCGTGCGTGACGCACGCACGTTTATTGTATTGTAGCGTAGGTAGGCGTGCGGCGGCTCGTCGTGTATTTAGTGTAGTCGTTGTGTACGCGCGTGATTCGCACACTGTTTTGTACGCGGCATTATTTTGTCCGCTTTTTTTCAGTACTGATTTTTTTCTACGTCCGTTCGAACCTAGCCGTTCGACGGAACGTCCGCATAGCGTCGATCGCTCTCGTGTTGCGTTTAGTTTAGTTCGTGTATTTATTGTTAATTATAAGTTGTACTCGTTCAGTATTATGCGTCGCTGTGCTGTGGCATCGGGCGTACTGGCGTTCGTACGGACGCCGCGATGTGTTCGTGTCGTTACGGAAGCGAACGTAGGGACGACAAACCGTACGGATATAGATATGTCGGCTGCCGTACATAGCGACGAGTATGATTTTCGTAAAGCAAAGTGCGGCGCGCTAAAATGCCGCCCGCGGTGGCCGCGCGCCGCGCGTGCGTCCGCTCCGGTGCGGCGTTTTAGCGGCGCCGGCGGCCATTTTGAATTCCCAATAGCTGTAAGCATTCAGATCTGTCTGATGACGCCTGTGATTCTCAATTGTTATTATAATTTAATTAATGAAAATGTGATCAGTACGATAGGTTTACCGTTTTTATACACATCTGTGATTGTGATGCCATTTTTTTACATTAATCTAGTGTCGTACCCTCTAAGCGGATATTGTATTTTAAGTTTAAATTTTTTATTGCCATCCTTTATTTTTATTATCGGAGGCGTTGTTTTAAAAAGACTCGAGATTTTGTGATTGTTGTTTTATTTAGTTTCCGAGGTGTTAGTGGTTTAAAAGATATTATATTTTCGATTTCTATTTTATCACTCCAATCGATTTCCTAAATGAGTTTATTATTTATTTAAAATAATTGAGACTTAAATGATATGAAGTATTTTAATCTTGCCGCGTGCGGGCGGGATTTTACAGATTTATATTTTTAAACCTCTTTAATACATGACAAGTTTTATAACTAAATACTCGAATATACTAATCCTTCACCTAGTACCTGATTATGGGATAATTTTTATTACTATTTAATCACGAAATGAGGGCTGTGCGTACATTGATATGAAAAGCGAGAACGTCTTCTATGCAAGTACCAGAAATACTTGAAATCATCGTAGCAATAATGATACATTTTATACTTTAATGATTGCGTCGTTATAGGCGGGGGGAGGCTGGGGGAATAAAGGGAAGGGAATAACTTTTACGGATCTGTTAATGTACGCAGAGCCTAATTTAAATCTAAGTCTATTATAATTTATATGAAAGCAACTTTAAATAAAGATTGATTGTTTAATTATTCGTAATTATTATTGCATCGAAAATTGCATACAGAAATTATATATAGTTTTCTGATTAGTTCAATTTTATTCGCTTATTTAATAATTAAATTGATTAAAAAATATTATTACAAGAATATGTTTGGTGTATTTCGGTGAAGCGATGTACTAAAACCAAGCTTAGGTTATCTTTTAAAATTAGCATTTTTTTTGTTCCCCATCTCGAATAGGACTGTTAGGACTATCGCAACCCTCAGCAGTCGAAAATCAAATCTTATTCAAATTTGCTTTCTCGATTTTAATATATAGCATCAATTATACACGTAATTATATTTTTTTATTCAATTTTAAACCACTAAATACCTCAAGTTATTAAATTTCTGTAACCAATTAGACTGATACGATCTCATCCAATGAGGAACAAGGTTAGTATTAATTTTATTGTAATTTTCGCTCGGCCAGGCCGCGCAGCTGTTTTTTTCTGTCTTCATTTCAATCTCCTCTGTCGGTTGTAAATTAAAAAAAAATCATGCTTAAAAATCGATATAAAATCGATCCGAAGAACTCTTAATTGATTTATAAATATAGTTATATGTATTCTTTTATTAATAAAGCAATAAATTATAATTATTTTCGCGGGAAAAACTGCTACGAAATTTTTCGTCTGCAGTTAAAAAAATATATATTTTAATTTTTTTTTTATTGAGCAACCCGGCGGAGGTTATTTAGAATCTTTTTTATCGTTTCTATTCAGTTACATAAACAAATTTAGCCAAAATTGGTGCTAAAGTTAGTAATCAAATAATTGCCAAAACTTGTTAGGTAATTAACAAATTCGGATTTAGCTGTTTTTATGTTTATTTGTTTCAAAAATCTCAGTTTATTTTTAATGACACTCGTTTGGAAGCAAAGCAAGCTAACATATACATACATATGTTAAGACAGTTTAATTTTCAATAAACATTCATACGAAAATATTTGTAGTATATTTATAGTTTGCGTATATCTCAGGTATAAGTTGTTTGTGGAATCTGGGGGGAAACTCTCATACACTGCATACAAAGTATAGGATGTAGGAACACGGTAATTCGGTTAAAAATCGTGTCTAACATATATAAATAAGCGTTCATTATACATATTGAGGCGTGGGACTTTAATATAATCGTATGTACCTAATGTACGTCGTTGTGCTAAAACATTAGAAATAATATTAGAAATTTAAAGATGTATAATTAAAACGTCTTATAAAAGTGTAGGGTGTATAACTGAGCTGTAAATTTAAAAAGCTCATGTATATATGTTTTTTTTAATTGTGTTTTACTTCAATTATGATTTTACAAATAAATTTAAACGCCAGCTTCCACGCGAGTGTCATTACGATAGTTCACTATTAGTTTGAGTAATGGCCGCTGGTACGCATACAGACCGAAGTGAGAACGCTTAAAGTACAGAAAAAAACGAAGCGAACATAAAATATGAAGTTGTGACTTATGTGTGTTAAGTTTGTTTAGTTGATTGTGAAATATTGAAAGATCACACGAGGGACATAGGAACGTTACTGGCGCCGTTCTCCGCCAATACGCTCGCTATTGTCATCTTTCGATCACAAACTAGTGATTGAAATTCGTGTGGAGAAATGTTTCGAAATCCGTTGGCGTTAATCTTTATTTACGTTAATGGCCACATAATATAACATTTGAATATATTACGTATACATTCCATTTTGAATAATCATGTAGAGATTTAATAATAATTCAAAGATATTAAGTATTTTGAGCAGTTTTATCATCGGCGTCTGTCGAAACTCTTCTGACAGTTTCTCGGAATTCCAAGACATGTTGTTACCGAATCGAGCGCTGTTCAAAATACTAATGATAATGTTGACAAGCGCAACCGTACAACTTTGGATTGTTTTAAACGGCGCATTTATCTAGAAAAAAAAAGGGTTTCTCATCAATTTTAATCGTCCTTCCTATAAAAATTGCACTAAAATTATATAAAAAAACTTTCCAATGCTACTTGCAAACGATTCGTTTTTAGCTGCCTTCGATTCTAGTCTTTTTGCCGTTGTAATGATCCAGTGCAGCCATTTGGCGTCAAAATCACAGATGAGAATAAAAACTTTGCAGCTGTTTTCTTTTTATTTTGATATCGCCGCATTTATTTTCCGAATGATTTGGTATTGTCGATTATTATTATTATTATTAGTTTTGTATTATTACTATGTGTAATGCATTATTGTAAGTGTAGTGTATGCGATGATCGCGCACTTTATCATATCCTAATAATCCAATGTGTATTAAAAATATATACAAAATGTACTTGTTTTTTTATTTATTATCACGCGACCCATTTCCGCGACGCTGCAGAATCTATCTTTTCGTAATCATCTTTGTTTGCTTAATACATTTGATGCTTAAAATACAACAGTTCAAATCTTTTGTCAGTTTCGCGTGCAAATTGTCATGACACCATAACGCACGTTATATTTCATGTTTCTTAGACTTTAATTGTGAACTTATTATACATTCAAAAACGAATGGACGTGACAGCAGTCTAGTGATGTCAATTGATTTTAACTTTTCAATCTTTCCTCACTAGAATACAAGTGCCTCCGCGCTTTTCGGTATCTGTGTAAATGTGAAGGCATAAGACAAATAAAACGCAAAATAGTTTCAAAAACATTATAATTAATTAAAAATGTAACGTTTTACAAAAATATATTTACATGTATAGAATACTATGTATACCGACGCCTCGCTTACAATCCGATATATATATTAAACTAGTTAAGTTTTATTGAAAACAAAGATTCCATTTACATCTTTATATTATTATTATTATTACTAAATAAATGTGTATGAGAAAACAAATGCAAAATTAAAACTACATAAAAATTACACTTAACGTGTAAAGAACATAATTGTGCAATATTAGGGTGTATACACACTATATAACAACATAATTAATTATAAGACAAAATGTCGTTAAAATGAGCGTAGTCTCAATCGCTACTAAATTATAAAGAAGGATCAAGCGCTTTTTTCAAAAGCGACGTATATTAACGTAGATGTTAGGGTGGGTGTTGTTTTATTGGCTGATATGTTGCACTGAATGCGAGCAGTTTTTTCAATGCCCATTTAAATATCAATATTGTGAATATATACTGTAACAAAAAAAAATACATTTCACATCTCGAGCTGACGCTGGCGTGGACAGCCGATAAAATAACATATATACATACATTCTTATACGTATTTTGCCGTCAGAACATTTATTCTCAGAACACATTTCTTCTTACTTTATGCACATTTAACATCTCCGCAGTAATATATCAAGTTAATTACAAGTGTCTAGAGTTCGTTCAGATTTTACTCCATGATTTTACCATTATGCACACTTTTTAGACTCATTTTAGATTTATCTCATTATAAATCCCCTTAAATTTCAATATCTGGGACCATACTTAATGGTATATGTTTAATGTCATTGAGACTATGTATATTCAATGTATGTGAAAATTTAAGATTTCCATCGAAACAATTCGATTATTCAAATAAATCTAAAATAATATAACTAAGCTGACTGTATATTTACTAGTTAAGGCCGTTTCACACTGTTATACATAATAACACATACATAATATATACGCTGACTTAAATAGAAATAGTTTAAAAAAAAGCTAAAATGACAAAGAAAAAACAAGACTTATAGAAATTACCATTTTGAAACTGAATGTTATACAAATAGTTCGAAATTATTAAATAAAGTTTTACAATTATTATTATTAAGTTATTACACGACTACTGACTTTTGCCGTTTCGCCATATTCGCTGATTTTAATTAGGTGCTAAGACCATTGCAATATTTGTATACAACGTAAAGCTTTCTGAATTAACCCATATTAAAATTTTATAAAAAGTTGCATCAAGGCATATTCCCCTTTTAATTCGACATTACGGTATAAATATACTTTCGTTTCGTTATACAAAAATTTCGACTTGCGCTCGGATTGAAATGATGATATAGAACTAATGATGTGTAATTTCAGTTTTTTTTCTCTATATACTATATTACATCTATATTTCTAATAAACTATCCCAGCCTTGATAATTGCAAAATATTACGCCAATAAATATATTAAAAACTATCTGGCCTAAATATGTATAATATAATTTCGATAAAAAAGAAATTTATAAATGGACGTAAAGGAAGCTTTGCACGAGCCTACACATTTTTTATTACAATTTAATTATCAAGCCATAAATATCACTTCTTGCTAATTGTTGAGGCTTAAAAAGAACCGTTTCTAATACTTTTTTTGTGTAGAAATAGGCCGCGTCTGCTCGAGTTTATACAGAATTGAACAATAATATGATTCACTTACTCGCGACAACAGAATAGCGCGTGGCGTGCTACGAAACGGTCCTTTTACACCTTTCCATATAACACAGTACAAAAATACTAAATTCAATATAAAAAATTGGTGTCATACAATAAATTCCGTTAAAGGAACGTTATGTGAAAATTTTAATAATAACTACAGCACGACATTTACGTGTATATGTTAGATTTAATAATTGCACATAATACATATATACACACACATTTACGTAAGCGTAAGTATATTTGCAATGGATACATAGAAGCACATAGAAGAATCGTAGCGGCGCGATTTCACCACGCGGCGCTGATATCGCGGGAGATAGAAATATGCGGGCAAAATATACACGACCTTATAACTACAGACTCATAAATATATTTGTATTAAAAGGCGACGTGATTATGATGTGTATATAAAAATTATTGTATTATACAACATTAGTTAATACGGCAATGATTATACAGGAGGGTGCTGCTGTAAATTGAAGGCTTCAAGCGGTCAAGGAGGAGCGAACTGACCTATCATAATATAAAACAAGAACGCAGTGTAATTTTATATTTGAAAAACAAATGTTGATTCGCATAAAACGTCTACATTGACAATCGGATAAGATATATTCATTCTGTTAAAAATGTATTGCTTTTGAAGGAAAACCTGTTCGATAAAAAATAGTAAAATCTCTAATGAAAACATGTAAAAATGAACGAAACAAACCCAAGGAATTGATGATAAAAAGGTTCCGAAGAGGTCTATAGGTTGAGCATTGATTTGAATTACCCTTATATAATATCAAAGGTGAATTTACACAATATAACAAATTGATTTTATTGCTTTATATAATTTTATATACAATATAATCAAACAATACACAAGTGGACCGTGGACCTTCCGTCGCTTTTTTTTTTTTAAATATAACTATGTCATTGGAAGGAGTATAAATATGACAATAAACATATGGCATAATAGGTACGTGTAGATGTAGATAGTTTTATAATAATTTTTATTTTATATAACAATTTGGACAATACACTTTTGATATACTTTAAAGATATGTACCGACTATAATCGTCATGTTATATTAGAATCTTTGTATAATACAGTGTTATACAGTGTAAACCCACCTTAATATTTTTTTTTATCATAAACCGATTCTAATAAATTATACAATATTAGGTACGTACGAGCATATGAGAGAAGGTATTTATACATCCTATCAAAGAATTAAATTTATTATTTCTCATTGAAAGGGGCCATGCATTAATTACGTCACACGTTAAGGACAGGGGAGGGGGTCAAGGAAGAGACACGGTGTCACAAGCGGGTGTCACGTCACATGTCAAAATGACATCTTAGTTTTTCTCGTCATCATCATATTAATGTAATCATCTCTGGGTATATAATTGCTATATGTATTGAGGTCACACCAGAAGGGGAGGGCGGGGTTACGAAAAGCCCGAGGACGGGTGAAAATATATTGACATTTGTGTGACGTAATTTATAAATGAACCCCCAAAAGATTAAAAGCTTTTTTCGTCTACTATAATAGAAATATTCTACCTGAGCCATCTTTTCTCTTATATACATACAAAAACATCAAATCACAATTTGGAAACAAGCACGCTTTTCTTTCATCACGACAGATGGCGCTGTTTGTATATGGACCAGTATTATCAAACTACCTCCAAATTCCCAACTGCCAAAGTCACAATATTCAAAATATTGATAGGTTTTAATATTTGTCTCCACGCAGGTATTAAAATTTGACTGAATTATGCTGTAATAATGCATATATTATATAGCCGCAGTAATCGTAGTAGAATCGAAATAATTACATACAACACAGCCACACCTATATTGCATAGGGTTAGGCAGAGATTATGTATTTCCATCGGCTAAAGCTCTAACAAGTTCAAATTAGGCGGTTCAATCAACATTTGCCGCTAACCAGCAATGTACGCTGTCTTTATCTTTGTGGTCGGTTGTAGCCCACTATTTGCCCACTAGTGGTCAATGAACACAATTGCCATGTCTTTTATCAACGCTCGTTCGTCAGTTCCCACTATTACCAATACACAAAGTGTTGGAACGTTATAAAAAATCTACTTGGGGCATGCATGAGGTCGTCCATTAACCACGTGATGTTTTTGTAGCGATTGTTTTTGAGGTTATAAGGCTATATATACCCTTATATACCCTCTTTCCGCTTAGCTTCGTTTAAAAAAAATGCAGAATACCTTCAATATGTAAGGTACCTGGCGACCTGCCTACCCCGATACCGATCTGACGTAATGGTATAATAATAATAATACTCTTTAAATTCAGTTTGTTAGCTTTTAATTATCTCACTACCACATCCCCTTCTATCCCCCCCACTCCCCTATTTCGAGCGTCACGTGATTAATGAACCGACCCCGTATAATTAAATGTGAATATAACATTACGTAAATTTACATTTGACACATCGGGGCCGGAGACTTGTATGATTATAGTATAATTATAGCTAATTATAGTATAATTATAGCATAACTATTATACATACATCATAATAATAATAATAATGTTAAAATAGTTACACTTAAACTGAACTAATGCGATCAATTACATCACTAATATCACTTTTGTATGCTTCACGCGTTGCTCAACAGCTCGCTGCGGACAAACGGACAAACGACAATTATATTAACAATATATTGATTTGACTGACCTCTTGGTCTTGTGGTTCGAGGCTGTTAAACCGGAGATCTTGGGTTTGGTGCCTATTAAAGACAAACAATTGTGTGTGCAGCGCATTTGTTTTTTCCGTGTCTGATCGTAATAAAAATTTCTATATAAGTATTATATCGTATGTATATCTGTATGTTTATCAGCTGTCCGGTCATCATAACACAGGCATTCGATTGCTTAATTTGGAATCGGATAGCCGTGTGTGGAATTGTTCCAATTATTATTATCGTGGGACAATTTCACGCAAGGTCATCTGATTTCAAACTAGATAGCCTGTGCTGGTAACCGGACAGGTATGGTATGCTA
>DWEM01001296.1:0-14764 GCA_018245935.1 Agara belti belti | reverse complement strand
GCGGGGTCGTTATTTACGCGGGAAAATCTTTGTGACACATTGAATTCCACGCGGGCGGAGCCGCGGGCAAAGCTAGTCAAATATAAAATGGATGATATTAAAATATTGGTACACGAATGCACTAATATCTCCAACATTATTATTATTTTCTTAGAATCATACAAAAATTCAACAGATTGGCTTCTGATTATGGCATTTCTTAAGTGGGTACCTAAGTTGTAATGGAAACTTTAAGTTTGAATTATAATTTCGCATTAAAATCCGTTGCTTAGTTTGTAAGATATGCGTACGGACGGCGGGAAGCGTACTTGTTTTATACTACGTAAAGATTTTGTTAATAATATATTGCCTTATAATGTACTTTAATATTATTCATTAAATATAAAATAAAATTGAACCTCCAAAAATCAGAGCCGACAGCCTTCCTCGCTCTTCCAAAGGTGCCCATTTCCCAAGAAACGTATGAATACCGGGCAAAATACAAGCTTGAGAAAGGCCTTGACTAACTCTGCAGATTAACACCAGCACCCAGCCTCCCTATTAAAATACATGTACATAAAAGTGAGAGATGTATCGGAAATCAACAACATTTTTGATCATTATAGGTATGGGTATTCGAATTTGACTAACGTGAGTACTTATTAAATACTTATGTATATACAAACAAGCATACTTACATAATAAGCAGCCCAGGGAATAAGTAGTGATATTAGGCAGTTGATGAAAAGAGCACTACCTAGCAGATGTCGAGCCCCAAAATGGTGGACCAGCTGACCAGACGGGATCTGCAGGATCATGTACCCCCAGAAGAAGGAAGACATAATTGTGTCTTGGATCTTCTTCTCCCATTTGAATACTGGGTACTGAAATTGAAAAGGTTCAAAATATGTATAAACTTTTATTCGTTCAAATTCAAAGCGATGATGCTTAGCAATTATTCTAATTTTGAAATTTATATTTTAGAGACTATTTTCAAATTCGTTTAAGATATTTTATTGGATGACCGAATTAAACTAAAATCCAAAATGCACCATACAAAATTGTCTGAAGTACTTATCGGGATTAGTTCATATTACCTTGGAAATTGGAAGCTCGGACGTAAAGGTAACCGGAGTAACTAGTCGCTTGCAGGAATATTTTCACATCGAACAGTAAGGAGCTATTTTTCAGCAGCATTTGGTTTGTTAACAGTAATTTCCTGTTATCTTAATTTTAATTACTATCTCTGGTACTCAAGATAAGGCAGCGGTTTGATTCATCAAATTATATCTCTGCGTTCACTATTGACAAAGTACTACTGACATCTTTCAAAATCAGGTAAAATAACACTAACATTAAAAATAACCGTATTATACGTTACTGCAGATTGACTGCAATCAAGGTGAGAATCTGCTGATATGGTTCACACCGGCTGTCTCGTGTACACTTATCTCGAGCAAATATCACACCGTCAATAAATTATCTTCTGTAAGGATTAACACTATCAAATAAGTGTGTCAAAATTCTTTTTCCTCGATTTTTCTCTACAAACCACATCGGTCTACAGTAACGGTAGTAAAGTAGCTATGACGTATTTGAATATTGTTAACGTGAACGTTATCGTAAGTTAATACATAGTATATGCATGTCAAAAGTTATAGTTATACGGATGAATAAATATAAGTTATGATGAAATAAAGGTTTGCAATTACAATTTAAAGTATTGTTTGAAAATTAAGCATAAAATTGGTAACGTATCCCTTTGAATTAAAACTAAACGGGGAACTTCCGTTAACACATTCGGAACGGAGAAACCTTTACGCCATTCGATAGGATTGATAAGACTCAGGTATTAAAATTACAACATTGAATTAGTCAAAACATAGTGAAATTACCTTAAAATACCCATTTCATTTGGCATATAATAATAGTTACGAGAATATTTTATAGATACATGTGATACGCATTGCCAACAACAGGTACAGAAAGTTAACTAGTATAAGTTACAAATAGGCTTACCGGAGGCATTAACAGCAATCCTCCAATGTCGTCATTAGCATCTGAGCTATTAGCTCTGCTGGTAGTTCCATAGGTACCGTTTATATTGGCGACATGTGAAGTACTGTTACCTACGAGTGGTGGCGGTGGAACACTCTGCATGTTTCCCGTCATCGCCACGAGCGCGACCCCCATGCACGAGCGCATGGAGTATGCAGTCATTAGACAGCAAAATAGTAAAAAACATTGTTGGTGTCTGTATCCCCACCCTGAAAAAATATTGTTACTACACAAATAAATATTTTAATTTATAACCTTTATGTTTGTTTTTAATACCAAAAAATATCGTATACATATTATACATAAATATACTGAAGTCTAGAAATGTATATTTTTTTACCGACTCCGGATTTGATAAGATATACGTTGCTTTTCACACATATATCATTCATATTATGTCCGAAGTTATTTATTGATATACGATCTAATCCACGTTGAATAAATCAATAGAATTATTGAAATTGATTGAATTATACTACGAACACCGTGTAATTGAAAGTTATTGTATTGTTATTTCGAGATAAATTTATTAAACGATAAATAAATTAGGTGTTATTAAAATCTTCGAAGGCTTCACAAAAAAACCGTGTAGGCTTTCTGCTTAAGAAGTTTTATACGAGCGTTTTAAACCCAAAATTTTAATACAAATGTCAAACCACACATTTAAAAAATTAACTTTAATATTATGTAAAACTAAAACCACCCTGACTGCCAATACCGAAACGCTCGATACTAATAACAATGATATTAATATAACAGCTTAAAACGTTGTTATCAACATTACCTTTGAACTCTGTTGTTTCAGCAATCCCAGCCGGACTTGTTTCAACTTTAGCTAAGTATGTAAACTGATCGTCATGTTCAGGTTTCATTTCTGATTGCACAATACAAGTAACTATAACAAACTGTATGTAATTATCTCGAACTAGATATTTGCGCTCGCAATGCCATTGCCTGGGTCCGCGTCTGTATAAATGTGACAATTTTATCTTGATCAAATACTACTTCGCAACCGGTTAAGCTTTTTTCTATTGCGTCGATGTGAATTGCTGATGAGATGAGAGATGTGTCGTACGCACTAAAATCTCTTTGCTCACTTTATTTTGTCATCATTTCACAATCGTCGTGCTTTCTCATAAATATTATCAAATAATCCATCCTGTTTGTTGACATTTTAAAATTAATTTTCGATATCATTGAAATTTGTGTATTTATCACTTTCGTAAAATAGTTTATTGGCAACTCTATTAATATAAACGTATTCTAAGATACAAGGTATCTAGTCATTACATAAACACGTCATCAACCTGCATATCAGGAATGTTTGACCAACCTAAAAGCTTAGGGGTTTTTTTAACTTTTTTAATTGAATGTACACCATGGACATTTTTCTTGTACGCAAGGTCCATAGCGAAAACACCTCCTACTGTCCATGCCTTTTTCTTGTATCTGTCTTGTTATATGTGGTGTGCATTAAAGAATTATTGTATGTATGTATACCCTTTACTGGACTCCAAACAATGTAAAGAGAAAAGACTTTCCTACATAATGCACATACTCGTATATGTACAATTATATTACATTGTATTGAATACGTAAGATAATAACCAGTGTATATTGCAATAGTGTTCACAAAACTGATGAACCGGCCCGCCTCGGGTGTTCAATGAACAATACAATTATATTTATTTATTCAAATACTCCATCAATATTTTACAATACCCTTAAAACATTCATTTCGATCTTCATGTATCTCTCGTTTATTATTGATGTGGAATTATCACAAATGAAGGAACAAAGTTTCATTATAATAGTTTATTAGCAACATTTACAGGTTTTTATAATTTTGTCTCCGAATTCTTTTCCAGTAGGATTTCTTCTGGTTCTGTAAATGAAAATTTATACATTTACACTTTACACCATATCGTTTATTATTCGGTACCTAGTACAGAAATATTTATATTATATTAGACAAGTTCACATGGGCATCGTTAGCAAACATGATTATACTCAATAATACTTCAAGAGTTTAATTCAAGCGGTAAACTCTAATAGATTAGTCTATTGCTGCTGGAGTGTCTCTGTATTCTCATCCCACTGATCCGTCTTCATCATCATTTTTGCATAGACGTTAACTGCTGGATATAGGTCTGCCTCAAATCTTGCCACAACTCAAAGGTCACCCGTCCTCACGATACTGACCACAAAGTAGTATTATTACCAAACTACATTTTAGTAACGTAATGAAGTATTACTGTTTAATGAGGGTTATTATAAATATCTATATTTGTAAGAGTATCACCATCGTTCATAACACAATACGTACTGGTAACTTCATTGGCGTCATTCCAACTCTGGACATCCGTGGACATGAAGAGTAAGTAAAACAAGTTGGCCAGCACCAGCATCCCCGCTATTAGCAAGAACATAACCCGCCATTGGTACGGATTAGTCTGAAAATAACAATGAAAAATTTCAATTAAAACCTCAAATCAGTTTCGATTTTGACTCATTTTATTTTTGATTTTGAGTAGCAAGCCGGCTTGTGGACTTCAATACTGAATGGTCGTTAATGCTCGATGTAAGATAGAACTGAATGTATCCCTCGACGCTGTTAATATCCTCGTTATTGCAGTATACGAGTATAGTGGTTGGACTGCAAAATTGGAAAGGAAATAGATTCCTTGAGGGAAATGAAGTCCATTTGATCGGCGAATAATTAAACCAAATGCTTGCGTCGGATATTCCGCTGCGGTCCTCGAGTGCGCTGACTGAAGGGGTAATTGAGATACGAATATATATTGCATTCTCATTTTGAGCTGCATCAGGGCATTCGATAAATAAGCCCGTTTAAATTCAAACATGTAGATAACGAACCGAACACGGAGACGGACATTAATTGTCGCTTCCAAAAACTTAGGGGCGTTTAACACTTAGTGTTAGTAGTCGAGCTCCGTTATTGAAGGCGCGCCCGAGGGACATTAATAAACGATGATCTAACGTAACGTAAACGTAATGCGTTCAGTAGCTGCTATCATTTAACTGATGTATTTATTTAATACATAATAATAAATAATAGGGACAATTCTATCATGAGAAATGAGCGCTTACCACATCAGTAATGACGCCGGTTACGACGAACGGTAGAATGACCACCATACAGTTGCACAGGGTGTTCCCGAACGCCATCAGAGCGCCGCTGTACTTTGGCGACAGGTCTATGTAGTTTACCTATGAGGATTTTGATATTCTATTATTCGTTTTCAATGGTAAGTAGTGGAAAAGTGTTATAAAAAAAATGCAGACGAATTGAGAACCTCCTCCTTTTTTGAAGTCGGTTAAAAAGCATCGTAAACAGTGTTAAGAAGTAATGTCAAATTCATTATCATCATAAATCCTGAATCATTCCAACCCTAGCTCGCTCGCTTTCGCAATCCCATTTTTTTTTACAAATACTAGATACAAATTTACAATCGACAACAAAAAATTTGTTGCAGAAATCTATTTATTGATTTTTTCCGCGGTGCCATCTCGTAAAATTGTTGTATTTTGTAAATCACTCACCATCCATCCCGTGTGGGACGCTACGTGGGCAGACAGGGTCATGATGATCAGGATCACAGCCAGCGTCGAGTCCGTAGTGAATGAAGCAATGGATATGCAGCAAGCCGGCCCAAACGATCCTGTCCATATACAGATATTACCCACATATCAGATTTAGTAGCCAACATGGATGAAAACCCTAAACATTTAGATATACTACTAAAGTAGCCGCTTTGTGCAGATTTAAATTAATTTATTACACTTAATTTTATTATCTGAAACTTGTACACGATAATTAGGAAAATATGGATTGATATAATAATTCTATAAAACCTGTAAATGTACCCATATTAGCAGAAATAGTTTTATCTCTGTCTTTTTAATCGATAGTTTTAGGTTGGACCATTTTAAAAATGTTGGTTAATCTTAGTAACATCAATAGACTTCGGCCTATTTCTTATTATAGATGCTGTGTTGGACATATTATACATATTGAGCATATTATGTCATCTTTTGCAAAACAATTAAATGTGATGTTTTTGTGTTGCATTCTGATATTCACAGCGGGGTTTTCTTTCATCTGAGGCATGTTTGCCGTTACAATAGGTACCTATGTCAGATTAGACAAAGTACCTATTAGTATACAAATGAAATTAAGGTATTTTTAGCGAGCTTGAAAACGTCTGGCAGAAATGGTGCCTGCGGGAAATGCTGGCAGTATCGTTTTTCTTTTTCAACATTATTTTATAAAAATAAAAATCAGAAGACAAACTCTAAGCAAAGTCAGCAATATTTACATGTACCTGGTCTGGTACCCGTAAATTGGCTGTCCGCCCAAATTGGCAGGTATGCATACGTTCACAATACATTCCAACACTGCTCAAAACTACAAATTGTTATTCGGCAAATAAGTAATGTCTGACTGACCTGGCTCCTTGGCCTACAATTGACAACCGTTAAAAATTGAACTCACCTATCGTATTGTTAATCATTCTTGTGCTTTTAATTGAAAGGATCTTTCTATTCGCGCAGAAGTCCGATAGATACCCGACCGCTATGGCGGCACCGAACGCCGTAATATACGGAAGGGACGATAGAAGACCACTCTGAAATATAACATGTAAATGTACGTGTAATTTTCACAAACACGAAAATGCTTTTCGTAACCAACTTACAAACATTTTGCTTTACCATTACATAATAACAATAATTTAACTTATTCAGAGGCTTTTGGATTTGTTGAAAACATACCCGGTAGCTAATGAGCCGCACGTCGCTATGCTGGAAAATTGATATTTTAACTCAAAATTATCTCGATTACAATCAACGATCAGTCGATCAATCGATTACAATCAGTTTTGGGCGTGGACTGCGAAAACTAGGCGGTTGGTTGGTTGGAAACTAAGGTTATAGGGTAACATATAGGCTGTTCTTTATCCTGATATCCTCACGGGATCACAATCTCCACGAGTAACACCACGTGAACGTATAAAGACCGTATAGAAAGTATAAATAGAAGATTAATATTCAAGGTCATTAACCCGTTATATTCTCCAGCACACGTCGTAGTTCAAACACACAGTAGCGATTCTTGATAAGAAGAACGATTTAAATATTTGTTTACGCAAATTGCTCGTTACACTATCTGCGGTGTCGGCGTGTTCCGTTTAATTTACTTTATTTTCCCTCATTCTGTACGTCACCGCACTCGAGGTACATATGTTATATAATCTAATGTAACTGACGCAATTTTTATTGCATTGCATCGGGCTAGCGCTATTGTACATCTTAAATGTCGTTCCGTATGTATTTTTATAGCATTACTTAGTAAAATTTTAGTGATATTATGAAAAGATAAAATTTGTTTGTCTTTTTGCAGGGGATAATTTCTGAAACTGCCGAACCCGTCCTAAATTATCTGAGTCCGATCCGTTTCGCGACTTTGTGTTGCCCTGCGCGACAATAAATATGTTTTTCTTTTAATTATTTTCGTTAGCTATTATATCGTTACTTTATGTTTTCTTCTTCTTTATAATTCTGCATTATTTTGCGGCAAACTATGTATATTCAACAAAAAACCAATTTTCCTTCCTTTCTTTCTTTGTTTGTAATTAAAACAATGTAAAGAGCTTAATATGGGTCATTTCCCCTAATTTCAATAACACTTCCAAAATGTTCCATGTCCTCGGACATTTACCTACAATTATAATATAATAAGTTCTAGAAACAGTTAGTATTCACTGTTGCAGTTGGTAGGTACGAGGTAAAAAAAATCCAGTTATGTAGCAGTAATCAGTATTTCCTATTCAAAGTTAATCAGAAACCGGTTTCTGATCATCAAGAGTGATTCGGTCGCTGGTAGTACATTCGAATGATCAGCAATCACACCCTTCCGGGAAAAATACACATAATTACTATTTTTGAGGCAAATGAGTCTTTCAATTTGCTTCCATAATGAGGCGTTTCAAAAAACTGATGCTACCAAATCAGGGAATACAGTTTACTTTTCTAGCCACGTATCTATCATGTACGACTATAATTTCATTACATCACTCAATAGATAGAGGATCAACGAATTTATTACGTTAAGTGACATCGGTGAGGAATTGCACGCGGAGAACGGGACGTGCCGCCATTTTTAAGTCGTTTCGTGTCATATAATTTCCGTTTAATATAAATTTTAACACAGTAAAGCTACGACCCTCATTTTTGTTACTTGTAATGTTCAAGAAAGGCAGATAACAGAACAAGAAATGCATTTAGAAAGGTAACAATGTAACAAAATTACAAGTATATTTATAATCTTTATCGAGCACAATTGTGTTGCAAACCATTAAAGAGATAAATTGCTTTGTAACATAAACCAGCAAAGCTCATGCATGACGCTTCACAATGCAGTATTGTGTCGACTGTTATTGTTGAAATTTCATATTAATGGCCGAAGGAAGCATACAACTTGGATAATTTACTACTTAGAATACAAAACTCAACATTCTAAATAGTCCTCAACACTTTAAAGAAAAAACGTGTAAATTGCCATATACTTATACGTGTAGATTGAAATCAATTATTATCAGTGGTATTCGCTCAGTGGTCGAAATTTGATCGTAATTCATTATATTTTTGAGTTTAAACATTTGGTTTGAATTTCGATATATGTAGAAAAATGAGGTTTAGCTTAACTAAGCTATATCTAGTAAACAAAATGCATTTCATTGAAAATTTTTTGGATTTTCTGTTTCACAATGCATTTTTTTTTATTATAGTAATGTATTTATAACACACATTACGCATAAAATCTTTGCTTTCTGCACTTTTCTAAAACACACCCGTGTGTGCGCGCGGTATACTCAAAAAGGAGTACAAAGTATTCTTTTCCAGTAATAATAAATATATACATAGGATAATTTGTCGCCGCTCGTGTCACTCTTGTTGACTTTATTACAACTGCAAAACTTTTATTTGCATCGTTTTCAAAGCGTCCTACAATTTGTACTTTAGAATTACGAATATTTATCTTGATAAGATAAAATATAAGATCCTTTATGAAAAAAACCCTGTTTATTTAGTGGTAGAAAGAAAAGATAATTTGATTTCAAAGATAGTCATAATTTACTGAATTCACTCTAACATATACATAATATGTACGACATAAAGTTTTCCGCCCGCGTAGTTCAGAGTCCGTTTGTATGTGTACTTTGATCTCCAGATCCACGCGGACAAAATGAACACAGTTTCACCAATTAATTGAGTTGATTCCTGACGTGCTAAGATTTAAGCATGCACTCATTGGGGTTCAGGCGTGATGGTCTAGCAAATATATATTGTTATAACATGAAACCAATATAAAAACTCTTTAGTTTTTTCAGAAGTGCACATAAACCGCCAAATTTTTTACTTATTCGGCGAAGCGGGCGGCGGAGAACGCGTATATTGGAAGTGCGCAACCAGACCGCCGCAGATGGTCGCTAAACTAACAGCAAAATAAATTCTCACAACGTACCTACGCATTTGTGGATACTTTCCTATAGGTATAGTGGATTATTTGGGAAAACATACAAGGCTAGGACCAACGTGCATTACACCTGTACATATACATAACAATGTAAAGACGTAAAGATTTGTAAAATACACAAACGCAAAATACAAAAATGTATTATAGTAGACGTGGTAGTAACTAACATTTGAAAAGCAAACATTCGTGATGATAATGATAATGATATTGATGTTATACATACTCACACTCTTGATATTGAATCCCAAGATGATGTGCATGTACGTGGGGACCTGCGTGAATAAGAACACGAAGCTGACGCCGCTGCCCACGTGGCCGCTGAAGCACGCCCACACGTGACGCGACGTCAGGATCTTCTTCCACGGCGTGTTGCTTTTCTGACATAAGTTAATTAGACAAATATTTGTATAAAAATACTCAAGAAAACACCTGCTCTCAGATGCCCTACCCAAACGCAATAACCATTTATAATAGTTTATTAAACATAATTTATATAAGCGGTTTACGCAACTATAAAGTGTGCAGAATAAGTACCACGTATTTTTTTTCAATTTTCACTTAGGAACCCTAAACATATCTGGGTAGTTAAGTATCTCATAAATCTCTTTACCTCGCAGCAAAAGCCCGGTTCTAAAGATTATCTCGGACAAAAGACAGACAAACAGAGATTTTAAAAAGCACTTTATCGATGGGTACTGGTTTCGGTGTAAATAAGCATAATATAGACTTCAGAAAACCTAGTTATTTCGAAAAGGCAGGCAAATGCTTCAAATTTATTTATGGGGTATACATAAAAAAAGACGATATAAATTCAGATATGAATACGATACAGAAAGCAGGTTAGCCATGGTGCCTCGAAGCCGACCACAAATTGACACGGTTATACGCGTGAGCGTTCACATGTAACTCCGAAAAGATGGTGAGAATACCGCTGGCTTTGAGTGGGTATTCTGGGCAGTGAGTCTCATGTACGGCGTGTTCTAAGGACCGCAGAGGAAGTCCTAAGTCATAAGGGTTGCCTCTGCGGAATTTCTACGACATTAAGATCTACTTTTTAATACGACCTTCAATAAAGATCAGTTCATTCTACTTACATTTTTATTATCATCTCCCGAATGCCCCATTATGTAGCTCTTTTCTTCCTGAGATATGGCCTTATGCTGAGCGGGACTATTGGCTCCAAAGACAGTGAGAACCATAAAACCAATAAGACATAATAACCCAGTAGCCCAGAAGATGGACGGCCAGCCCCAGGTACTTTCCGCAAGAATGCCACTCGTTTGGAAAGCTACAATAGTGCCCAAACCAGATCCTATAAAAATTAATAAATAATATTATTTTAAATTACATATGTTGCCAGGTATCCATTATCATATTTTTGTGAACGTCGTGCTTCGCAAATGCAATGATTTTATTGCAGTTCTGAGAGATTGACATTTAAGGAGCATTTCGAATGATTACAATTGGGGTCAACACAAAACGACCACACGCGAAGTTGCTTAACTGTAATCGTCAATTAACAACCAGATCGAAATTACAAGCGTTTTAAGCAATTATACAAAATTATAAAAATAATTTTTGGCGATAATATAAATCTACATTACACAAATACAGATATAATTACTAGATGTAGTAAATTTTCTAGTTAAGATCATTTTAAGGCCAACTTCATAATGAATATTAGGAGATTCTTTTCAAAAATCAATAAAAACAATATGAGCTGACTGGGGTAACGGAGCGGAAGGCCAGAAGCATATTAGAATGATACTATAGACCTGATTGACTTTTGTTACAGCTTTACTGTTCAAAGAAAACAAACAATTGAACCGTGTCGTATTGTAGCAATGAAATCAGGCTGCTAGGACGCTTAAATCTAATTCCCACCGCACCTGTGTACACGTAGCCGCTGAGACTGCCGCGCTCGTTCACGGGAACCCACTTAGCTAATAGAGAGTGAATGCCCGGGTAGAAGCCCGCTTGAGATGCTCCCTGCATAACGCGGCACGCGGCTAACATCTTCCAACCACCCTGAAATATATCTAATGCAATTTTAAAATCCCTCCTATTTGCCATTGTAAATTAACTGAAGTAACAAACGAACAACCACTTGAATCACTAAACTTAGATCGAAACAGATATGATAACTATACAAATCTCTACTATTACTTTATAAGATTTCTTTATGTACAACGAAAGGAATATTTATTTCAATTATTACGACACATTATTATAAGCGAAATTTATCATAGGGAATAGAAGATAAAAACAGATCTGTAGGCCACCCACTCACTCGCTGCAATCCACAAGTCCCATTATTTGATCTCAGTTACGATGTTTTCCTTAATCCGAAATTGTCTTAGTTTTGATTACGCACCGATTCAGCGACGTCAAGAGAATATATACGTAGTTGTAAAACCTTGAAACTGTACAGTACACTTTATTGATAATGATTTAAAGAAAATCTTCTTACCCAGGCGGTCAACCAAGGAGCAGCAATGGAAACAATGCCATTAACAAACAACGCTATCTGCAGGGGGATCATTCCTCCCCATCGCTGGCAGACCAGCCCCATAGGAAACATCATGATGCAGTAGCCTAAGAAAAACGATCCTAATAACATCTCCTGAGTAGATTTCTTCCAGTCATAAGTCTAAAAATAAATGAATATTTTGAATTAACGTACCAATTTGTACTCAAGCAAGTAATCTGACAGTCACAGTCGTCAATTTTAAAACGTAGCAAAAGCAATCACAATGACATTTTGCTAATATCCCGTTAAATATCAATACAATCGATACAATTAAAATGCGCCTTTTCTCAAAAATTTAATAACGAACCTTGATTTAATAAATTACTTGATCATCGACAATCACCATCATTAACCCTTTTATTCTTTTCTTGTTAAGACGTGTCTCCACGCACATGCCAATAGGTTAAAACGACACCGACGTGACATCGACACACCAAAAGTATGTACAATACCGTAAAACAAATTTGAAAAATATTGATAAGTGATGCAATGCCTTTACATTTTGCATTACCTTTCAAACGCACAACAGTCATAAGAAGCATTAACTCATTCTTCGCTGATGTTATAAGTGTATAACGATATCTTTAATGGAGCGTTAGTGAAATGAAAAAGACGAATATTTGAAATGTAACTACGAGACAAACCAACATTATACAATGTGATGAATATAACTTATTTTATATCATAGTCCGGTGTGATCAAAGTCATACGTATTTTCAATAATTTGTTTTAAAAAATAATCACTTACTCTGTAAACATTCCAAATACTTTTGTTGTTGTCTTCAGAATTTTTTTTTTTTTTCATGTCAGGTTTACTATTTGTGTCATTAACCTCCGTTATATAATCTCCAAATACATCTGTTGATATTGTTTTATTAATTGCTGTCATTACAGAATTTTCATTAACTTCTTTTGTATTATCTGTACTGTCTTTTGGCGTAATTAAATTTCCTTCTATGGAGCTATTAATATGTACATTAGCTATGACTTTTTTTGATAGTGGATTTGTCATTGCCACTACCGTCACGCCTAAGTGAGCTCGGGACATATAGCCCAGAGCTAAACAAGTAAAAAAAAGAAATGATTGTAAATGACGTATGCCATATCCATATTTATCTGGTATTTCTGTCTTTTCTGAAACACATTTATAAAAGTGTTAGTTTGTGTTAACGTGCATTGAATCATCCATTAAATAATTATAAGCAAATCCTACTAAAGAGGACGTAAAGTAGATAACAATTTACTGTAAAGACCTGACCACTTGACGACACAATAGTTGCGCTATTAATCCATTAGTTCTAATATGTCGTTGATTCAAGTTGGTAGCGTGATCTCAGTACAGACGTCTTCGGACTCAGCAAAGTTACGTCCTTCGAACAGTCAGGGAAAGAGCAGCTACTCTTATGTTAGAAATGAGCTGGATCACTTCAAACTGAAGCCATTAATAAGTTTATGGCTGGCTCAGTTGGTTGATGTAAGCAACGATGCCGGAAACGAATTGCATACTAATTTTAAGGGGCTCGAGACTCTTTTTACACCTTCTAGTGAGAACCACTCACTTCTACGTGTGCTTTAAAGTTGATCTCTCGATAACATCTGGAGGAAGACCAGAACTCCTGACTCGAGTGGTCTAAGTCCAGGCACCTCAATTTTTAGGGGGCCTAACTTTACATGGCCGTGCAGCGATAAACATTTTCATTATTAATTTTATGTTGTAATTATAAAGTATAATGACTTATTTACTTACTCTCATCAGTTTCCGTCACTGGCACTTTTGAATAGTCCGTCATTGTAATAACTTAACTTTTCATTTGGGAAAAGAAACTTTTAACAATAAATTTGGCCGAGATTCGGCTCTATCTACCATCAAATCGGAGTACGTTTATTATTTATGTAACGCGGATGTCGGAGTGAAATGTTTCTGCTGTCTTCGCTTTTGTTTATAATTCATAGAATAAGCCGTAATCATTCTCAGAACGGTCTCCAAACTGAAATCATACGTTTTGATGTACGAGCGTCGGTGTTACTCGGCTTACGATCTCGGATCCGATCAACGCGGAGAAAGTGACAGCCACGAGGTATTTACTACGCCGATTAATATATCATAACTCTATATTGTGATGCTAAGATAACAACGAAATTGTCTCGTCTACACTGTACTGGCTCTGAGCACTTGCACCTAATAACTAAAATATTGAATATGAACCTTCTGTCCTGATACTCTTTGTTCTGCGATGACTTATTATCTAAATCAAATATGTTTATCGCGTTTGATCGTGCAGACCCGGCGCCTGTCGATTACGACCACATTTAACTCGTCAAATATTAACTTTTGCTACTCGTACTCTACAATAATTGTGACAAGCTGCAAATAAAATATTACGAACCGGTAATTCAAGTATTTATGACTTCATATTAATATAAATATTATATTCAGGGAGGAGCACGTGCATACCTGTTATTAACTAATAATGCTATTCACTACAGTTGCCTTCTAGAAAAATAAATTAAATTAAACATTTATATTATATGTATGTATATCAGATATTTATATAAAACATCTCGACTGCCTCGTTGGTCGAGCGGTTGCTAGCGCGACTGCCGATCGGGAAGTCCTGGGTTCAAATCCCGGGTCGGGT
>DWEM01001295.1:0-14770 GCA_018245935.1 Agara belti belti | reverse complement strand
TTCAACTAGGAACGGCCACAAATTAGCGTTTCCTAAATGCCGGTTGCACAAGACCAGCCATTCCTTTATTGGAATGTTGGTCAACATATATGATAAAATTCCGGCTAAAATTCAATCCCTGCCATTTCAAAGATTAAAAAATCCGTCAAGCAAGTCCTCTGTTGTAAAGCTTATTATTATGTACCTTATAATGAAATAAATAATTTATTTAGTAAGTTGGATTCAAATAACATCGGTGTGGGCAATGTATGTATTTGGTATTGGACATCGATATTGGATAGTCCTCCCATCATGACAATCTATGATGATAGTCATAATAATAATTCTGGGCAATTCCACACACGACTATCTGATTCCAAATTAGACAATTAAATGCTTGTGTTATGGTGACCGGAGAGCTTATAAACATACACATATACATACTATATAATACTTTTATAGATATTTTTATTACACCCAGACAGAACGAACAAATGTCCTCATCACACAAATGTTTGTCCTGGGTGGGAATCAAAGTGGGTGTTAATATTATGTGAGCGCTAAGTAACCGTTAATCTTGCTACATACACAAACCACATAATTGTCGAAATGAATGTTAGCTAAAATAAAAGTATTTGAAGCGTCTATGATTTCTATCAAAGTTCATTTACTATGTGATTCATTTCATAAACCCTTGTGTGTCTTCCTAATATATTTATAGATAAGGTATCATTGCGATGAATATATCGTTTGTTGTTACAGTGTTAAATGATAACATAGTTAATAATGTGGTTGTAACAAACTAGTTCTGACTATTACACGATAAACATTTACCACTTCCATAGACAATGTACTTTATCACACAGATTTTTTTTACCTACGTCTATGGTTCAACTCTTGAAACACTACTCCATCTGTTTTTAATGCTAAGCATTGATCTTATAATATTGTTCTGCTTGAATTATTTACTGTACCTAACATTAGTAATCAATGATTACTATTATAGCAAACTGACACCACACTGATGCCTCGATTAATGATCTTGTGATTTCAATAATTGTACAATAATTCTTAATAATAATAACACGAAAGTAAAATAAAGGGGGAAAAAATATACTTATCCATAAATAAATTAAATTAAAAGTAATTAATAACATAAAGAGCCATCAACTCGGTTGGTTAAGACCAACGTTAAGTTAAGGTTGGTTGGTTGCTTGGTTAAGACCCGCATAAAAGTGAAGAGTTTAACCCTTAGGAAAACATTTTTTTTTTTTAAATAACAATAATAATTGTATATTGGTTTCTTCTCTCAGTTTCTAGAAATTCAGAGGAATCATTGTCAAAACATACTGGTTTCAGACTAAATAAAGTTATGATGCAGTTGTGACGTGACACACTATTCTAACATCTGAATGAGACGAAAAACATTGAATGTGTTTCGTTGCAGAACGTTTTTTTTATTGCCAAAATAATATCGCTAGTTGAAACTAATTTGTATCTTAACTTTAAGAGTGATTTTCTTGTGTATTGACACTATTATTGTAATACTTCCAGGCATTTCTAGTATACGCCGGCGGGCTGTTCGCCAACAGCGGCAACTACAAAGGCTTCGGTGATACAAAATTCATTCCAAATTTACCTAAAGAATCATTTGAACTTATAATAAAAGCATCCAAAGCATATGAGACAGATGGTACGCACATCACAAAGCTATGGCAGAACACACAAAACTCTATGTACAGTATCGCTCCAAGACTGACATGCTTGGGTTTGGCTAGTAAGGTAACTATTTTTGTCAAACATAATCCCATTGACTATCTCCACCATTTTAATGATATTGGTTATTGATAAACTCAATCTAAATCTTCAAGTATACTGTTGCAGTGCAATTTAAGATGTTTTGATCTTACAACCTTTGTTCAATACTTCCACTGTTGGAAACTGGGCTCCTATCATAATTAGGTTTAACGCCATTATCAATCACTCTGGCCTTATATGAATTGCCAGATTTTACATGTCTTAGAGAACATTAATTTGAGATGTTATACTTTACTGCTATATGGATTGATATTTAGATTCCAAAACATATGAAGCTTTGCAAAGTTAGGCTTGCATGCCACAATTTGAACCCCAAACCCTCAGATAACAAAAATATTGTGTAATGATTGAAAATAATATATCATGTTTTATTTAATAACTATTCAGGGTATAACAACATATTTCTCGAGCAACTGCACAGAGGAAGATTCAAACCTGGTCAATGACTGGATGAAGACCAAACGGATAGAGGCTTACATCTGTCGGACATTCAAAACAATTGCTGATGACGGGTGTAAGTTGTGACAGTATTATATTATAGAGATTAGTGTGATTCGATAATATTACTTAAAGTACAATGAAAATTATTATATGTCTTAATTATCAGATCAGTTGAAAATTGTTCAACAGTGCAAATTGTTTGATAATGAAATTTTACGTACGTGACTTTGTGAACAATAAGAAAATACTTTTTCGAATATTTTAGTGCCTGTATACACAATACATTATGCAAGTGAAGAGACTACGCCAAAACCGCCACTGACTATGGACAAAGAGAAGTACAAGAATGCATACTTCCAAGTGACCCGAGGTGACTATTCACCTCTCTTGAAATTGGTCAATGAAAACCTCACCAAGGCCATGGAGTATGCGGCTAATGATAACGAAAAAAATATGTTGAAACACTATATCAATAGTTTCAAAGAGGGAGACCTAAATGAACACAAGGAAGGTAGCCGATATTGGATTAAAGATAAGGGGCCTATAATTGAAACGTAAGTATATTACTACAGCATTTAAAATATGTATTAACCATTAAGCATAATCTCATATTACGAATATAAAACAGTGATATTTCTGAAGTATCATATGTATATTTGTTCGTTTGTCCATCTGCCCAATTCATTCCAGTATTCGACTTGGGTAATAAAAGCTACATTACAATAGTCAGTATTTTAACATTAAGTATGATGTTATTCGAATCATCAAATATTGGCATTTCACTGCTGAATCCAGAACATCATCAGACTAAGAACCCTTAAGAGTAGAATACTGAATATATTTTCCATATGTTTTACTTCATATGTTGTTGAATTGAACTGTTTTTATTTGTTATAATACCCAGATACCAGGGCTTCATAGAAACATACCGCGACCCGAGTGGACAGCGAGGCGAGTTTGAAGGTTTCGTGGCAATGGTCAATAAGGAGATGTCCAAGAAGTTCGGAAATTTAGTTGACGGTGCGGAGAGATTCATCAAGCTGCTGCCCTGGGGGGAAGACCTTGAAAAGGACATCTTCCTTCGACCAGACTTCACCAGCCTAGACGTTTTGACGTTCTCCGGCAGTGGGATCCCTGCTGGGATTAACATTCCTAATTGTAAGTTTTCCAATTCACAATTTCTGTTCCATTAAAGGAATGGTTGACTAAAATTTTTGGATAACATTGAAATCCCTAACATACTTAAAGAGATCATCGCTTGAATAAAATTTGATTATATTGGAAATTTATGAGTGCATTATTACACTTAATGTGTTATTAATAATAAATAATCTTATTATACAAGGGCATTAATTAATACACACAGAATAACATTATGTGAAAGTTACTGCATGGAATAAATGAATTGGCTACTTGATTAAACCTTTTTCATGTTATCTTCAAATGTTTTCAGGTTAAAAATTATAAGAACAAAATTCTTTTAGTCCTTTTAGTAGTTGTGTACAGGAGCCTAAATAATGCCTCATATTTCATTTGGACAGATGACGAGATACGTCAAAACGAAGGCTTCAAGAACGTGTCTCTCGGTAATGTGATTCCGGCCGCTTACAAGGAGTCCGTCATTCCGTTCCTGTCCGATGATGATAAGAAGTTACTGGAAAAGTACAGGGTCGCCGCGTTCGAGGTAGGTGTGCCCTTGAGAGATTCACTTGAAGAAGTTGTCTAATGGCAAATTATGCAATTAAATGCCTGTGATATAGTAACCGTACAGCCCGTAAAGATATATGTATATTGCATACTACGTATTACTTAAATTGATATTCTCATTGAACCCAACCACAGAACAAACATGCTAAATGCAGTAAGTGTATATCCAACTAAAAAATCAATGTTGAATAGCGAGCACTGTTCACAGTATATCCTTAACAAATAAATGGAATTCTGTGTCAGTGTTGGAATTGTTTTTAGATCAATAATTGCTACGATTTTATATATTTTTAAAGTATTCATATGAATGTTCTCGGTGTCACAGGTGCAAGTGGGTCTGCACGAGCTGCTGGGGCACGGCAGCGGCAAGCTGCTGCGGCAGTTGGCGGACGGCACTTTCAACTTTGACAAGGAAAAGGTCAAAAATCCCCTCACCGGTAAATAAGTAAAATTTCTCTCAATATGCATAAGCATTCAATATTATTGTTGTTTGATATCATCAACCCTTCTTAAATTCCACAAAACTATGCAGGTTTCATCTGGAAAACACAGATAATTCACAGACAGATTATGTATGATATATTAAAAGTTTTAATTGTAAATAATGTGTTTAACATTTGGGATAATATTGTAAGAGTTACAAATACAAATATTCTTTATTGTATCCCAGACATATGTAATATTAATGCAGTATTCATTACAACAAATCTTATAAGTACAATTGGCGGTGATTTCCGCCAGGCGACCAATTGGAATGAAATACACAGAAATGTACATTAAACTGACAGGGTAATATTTTTCGCAGGCGGCAAGATAGAGTCGTGGTACACTGAGGGCGAGACGTACGACAGCAAGTTCACCACCCTCGGCTCGGCCTTCGAGGAGTGCCGCGCCGAGGCCGTCGGACTCTACCTGTCGCTGGAGCCCGAGATACTCAAGTGAGCTTACGAATTTGTATATCCAACTAATAAATCAGCGTTGAATAGAGGGCATAGTTGTCAAGGTTAGGGTCCTTTATTGCGTGCTGACCACTCGAATCCCTTCGGTTATTAGACGCTTTTCCTGTCATCCATGCTCACCGTTTGCAAACCTACGTGACAGAAAAAAGGCTCCTAGTTCAGGATGGTGACGTTCAAAGTTCAAAGTTCTGCAGAGACCACTGCCCTTACAGTAAGCCGGTTTAATATGAAGAAAGGTTAGGTTTTGATTGTATTTATACCTCTACAGGATATTCGGATATGAGGGCCGGGAAGCAGAGGACGTGACGTACGTGAACTGGCTGAGCCTCCTGTGGAACGGGGCCGCCAAGGCCACAGAGATGTACCAGCCCTCCACTAACACTTGGCTACAGGTAACATAAGTCAAATGTAAACAACCTTTCTAACGTAGAGACACTTTTTGTGTTTTTATTAAATAATAATAATATTTGGGGACAATTCCACATATGGCTATCAAATTCTAAATTAGGCAATCAAATGCCTGTGATAAGGTAATCGGCCAATTGATAAACATAAATATATACACAATATAATATTTTATTACATGTAGACATAATAAACAAACATGTTGATCGCACAAATATATGTGCTGGGTGGGGATCGAGCCCACAACCGCTTTGCAGTAATAGCACCTATCCACTCAATTATTCAGGCAGTTGCAGTAAAATATGTATATCTTGATACCTTTGGTACTTTATAATGAATAATTATAAAATACAACAAATAGGACAATCTTTATGTTTTGTTAACGAGAGTAATTGATTTTGTTTTCAAAAGGCGCATGCTAGAGCTCGTTTCGTGCTGATGAGATTACTAGAAGATGAAGGACTTCTGACTGTCACTGAAGTGGATCCGGGCAAAGACCTGCTACTCCAGCTGCACCGAGACCGCATCGCTACTGATGGAAAGAAGATTATAGGTACGATTAAGTCTTTTTGATTATCAATAATGTCCCATGTACCTTGTCACTCTTGTCCCAATCATAATCCTAAGAACATTGTCATAATTAAAATAATTAATCGTCATCTTTAAGGTATGTAGAAATATATATAATTTTATGTGGACTCATAGGATACCAATATTAGTAACATTCATAAATAAATTGTTTCAAGTTAATTTAATTGTGTGCCAGATTTATAAAAAAAAAATCTATTTCCCTATTAATTTGAATCAAGTATTTTTTTTGATTCTGCTTATCATTTTCATCAAGAATTTTGACAGAATATTCCTTACAGTTCCAGGTAACCGTAACAATTCTACTGTAACACGTAATGTCGTGCCACTGACATGTATTATCCATAAGTGGCTTGATGTATCAAACAATGTATTAATTGAGCAATGTTTGTTTGGCAGGCGATTTTCTGGTGAAGCTTCAAACAATAAAGGCGACGGCGGACTCCGCTGCGGGCGAGCAGCTGTTCGAGCGCTACAGCAGCGTGGCGGGCGCGTGGGCGCGCTGGCGGGCCATCGTGCTGCTGCACAAACAGCCGCGGAACATCTTCGTGCAGCCCAACACATGCGTTCGCGGTACGTACTTATTTTGAATTTGTAGCCTGTACATATAGGCCAGCAAAAGTAGGCAAACAATGACAGCTCAAGTTAATGTGGCAAATCTTTTTATCTTTCCACATTTCATACACATGTAATCTTTTCATATTTTGTTTCTCTCACAATCGACTCCTAAATATTTTTATTATGATCTAAGACATACTTAAAATTTTTCCATCATCGTTCTCAAATTAAGTAGCACTGAAAATGTGTATGGTGGGTCGGTTAGCTTGTTTTGATGAAGGCAGTTATTGTATATAATATGTGGTGTAACAGAGGAGGAGGTCGAGCTGCGCCGCTACCCGGCCAGCGCGGAGGGGCTGGTGCGCTCGTGGGTGGAGCGCTTCCCCGACACGCGCGCCGACGACGTGCTGGAACAGCTGGCGGAGGCCGACCGCCACTACTTCGACGAGCTGCACCTACTGGCCGCGTGAACATCGCGCCCCCTACCTTAATATTGTACACGCATTTTTATTTTAAAAGTACAAATATATTATTTTAATGCAATTATTTCTTTTATCTTTCCCTTCTTTCTATCTAATTATAATAAGTACAGGCGACGCTCGAATCGTCATCAATATAGAAGTTTGAGGCCTTTTCGTCAAGCCAATTGGTTTTTCTTTTTATCTACTCTTACAAGTAACAAAATCCAGTTGAATTTAACTTGCAAAACTGCTACTAAAAATCATAATCAATCCTCGGTTTAACACGTGTTATGCCGATATTCAAATTTACAAGGGGTTCTTTTTAGAAGGTTTGGGCACCTTGGACTCCTACGAGCAAGTGGGTATATAATAAATAAAAAAACAATTTCAACTATATAATTTATTCACATTCAATACAAAACGTGTGTGATAGTAATTTTAATATTAATCATAAAAATCACAGTTAACCTCTTCAATTCTTTGGCTATAACCATGACCAAACAGAAAAATATTAATAATCACCACACAGTAATAAATAGTTTCAAATTCTAAAAATAAAATTCATAAATAAGAATCAGATGATAAATAATAAAAAAAAAGCAATTTAAATGTCAAAATTATTGCTCTCCTCACCAAGTTTGGCTACTTTGGCTAGTCAATGATGCTATACTGTAAATAAAATGGCCATTCGCGTTAACTATCTTAAAATTCCATATAATTATAATACTTTATTGGAGTCCTGAGACTGTTGCACAAGTAAATAAAATTTGAATCAAAAACATTCTATTGACAAAATAGCTGACCTATACCTGTAAATGGTTCTAGAACTTTCTTCCTATAAATACGATTTATTTCTAAGAAAACCTTCAACTAAGCACCATTCTATTCGATAACTGTTACGATTTGACTTAGCAGTGAATACTATGCGATTATCATAATAAACGTTACAAATTAAATTGACTTAGGATAGCATACAAAATTGTAAATTAATACGAGCTAAAAATTAAAATTAACATACTGAGTAAAACGTATTTGTGCAAACACACTAAAATCGTGTCATTTTATTCATTCAATAAAATGGACTATATCAAATCCAGTCGTAAACGTTGAGTAAAGGCACATAAGATTCAATTTACAATAAACTCTTTTAACAAAAGAAGTTTTTCGCAAAATATTATATTTAAATTTAAACTTTTGTAAATACTTTAAAACGAGACGTCTCGGTGTTCACCATTACTATCAACTATGATATTACCGCAGCAGATTCAGAAATATTTATAATTTCCTCCATTTTTTAAGATAAGAAGAATCATGTTTCGACAAACATTCGTCCTACATCTATATGAAACGTTTGACACTATTCACTAGGACCTAATCGATTGAATTTCAAAGAAATGTCTATTTCGCCTCTGTGGCACACTAAAGTTAATGGCTACAGCTTGCACCTTGTGTGTTCAGCATTAGAAATGGCAATATGCAATGACAACTTTCTTGAGATTATGTAGACATAAAATTTACAGTACATCCTCATGTAAAATAAATATTCGAGTGTTTTTTTTTTTTAAAATGCTTCAGATAATCACAACTTTTACTTCAGTAGTAGATATCAACTTCAGTAGCGCCTTTCAGTCAACTTTCTCAGAGCGTTCTGCACCGTCGCCTTCGCCTTTAGGTGGGACAGTGGATCTGAAATTGGGTTCAATTTGAGAACATAACGTCAACGGCGTCCAATATGGAGTGGGTTGATGTATTTTTAATGATGACTTTCGAATTGTGTAATTCTTGTTTACATTTTTTCCCAGTGTTTCGTAAAATTTCTATTCTACTCGTTAATATAGTACAATGTTTTGTTTAAAATGTGCGTATCTACATGTAGCGTAATGTCTACAATGGATTTTAAATTTCAATTACACTGTATAGTCTAAATAGTTTAGTTTAAATTTCTATGTAAAAAAAAACTTTAAAAAAGCATTAGTGTTATAAAAAAAAAATATTTTCAAAGCGTGAAGCGTGCAGTGTAAATCTTAACTTCGGGAAAGTTATTTTTTATTATTTACGGTGACAATGACAAGTAAAAAAAATACACACCTCGTCTGTGGGTCCTTTTCGTAGTCCGGTTTCCTAGTCACGCTGATAGATATCTTTCGTTGTCTTATTTTGTCCAATATGTTCTCTGGACTCGGTTCCTTTTCACCTTTCAAAATGATGGCAGAGTTAAGAGTTCTCTTGGGTCGATATGTAGCGTAGCTTCCAGGGGTGTACAACGAATTAGTTCTGTTATACTTTTGCGGTTCTCTAAGATGCGAGAGACTATTGTCCTCTCCCCCATCCGCACTGTCTAACAGTGATTTTGTCCGCGCGTATCTACTGCTACCGTAGGACAAAGATGGATCGTAATCTAAGTAGTTTCTGCTTGCAGGGTACTTTCTGAACTCGTTCCGATCGAGAGACCGATATGTGTCGATTTTGTCACTAAGCCCATCGTATCGCAAGTTGTTCCTAGTGCCAATAGGTAAATCGGTTAGAAGGCTTCTATAACGATCCGTGGAAGGAGACAAGTCGGACGCGACCGAGTATCCAGGGGATAAATCATAAATGCCAGGAGACGTCGGAGACACGTCGCATTTGGTTTCCGTCGGCTGAGAATGTATTCGAGCCACCGGATCATATTCCGTGGCGCCAGGACCCACTAGATTGCTTTTCCGGCGTTGTTTCTTTTCGTTGAATCTGGAATAAAAACTTTTTCTTCGTATTCTATCGACGATGTCTTCTTTTTCGGGAGTCGTCGATTCGTGATTTCGTAAGGGCGAATGTACGGAGTTTTCAGTCGAAGTGAAGGGATTCTTGTCTAAATATTTAATTTCGGCGCTGTTTTCAGATCTAACATCTGAATTAGAATACGTGGATCTACTTCTGGACCGGCTGCGGCTGTGCGTATCGATAATATCCACCTTGGCATTGCCATCTGGAATTGTACCATTTTTTTCGGGAATATGTTTATTTTCAGTCTCCTTATCGACAGCAGAAGTATTTATGATTTGTGGTTCTATCACAGGATTTGTAGGAACTATTTTTTTCACTCTTGGCAATCGGGAGAAGTCTAACTTTAAAGAGCTTCGTATATTTTTTGAATCAATATCTTTTTTATGTAATGGTCGTTCATCGTAATCTAATGATAAGGAACTGTCAATGGTCGGTTTCCCGTATTTATTTTTTCCTCCTAAACCATTTAGTAACAAAGATGTTGGCCTTCTAGGTTTTTCTTTATCATTATCTATAAGTGATTCCTGTAAACTATCTTTTCTCTCGTTCGATTCTTCGTTCCCCTCAGTACTCTGGGACTTTTCTAAAGTTGATTTTAAAACTTTTTCTTTCGAGTCAAATTTCTTAAACAGGCCAAGTACTTTAGAAACGGTTGTTTTATTACTTGATGTATTTTGGTTTTCTAACGCTGCTACATCAGTAATGGTGACCGCTCGCTTGATAAGATTCGACTCAGTTGGCGCATGCGTGTGGACTGGTACAGATTTTTCTCTTTGTGCTCTAGCTATCTTTGTTGTATCTTTCTTACATTCATTGGATGCAATATTATTATGCGATGATTTTTCAGGAGAATTTGATTTTGATGACGCTAGTTTTTCTAATTTATGACCTATGGACTGTAAAACTGACTTCTTTTTTGTGACCGTTGTCTTGGCACTATCGTCCGTGGATTTATCTTTGACTTTTTTTGTGACCTTTTTCTTTTCTATAGACTTTTTCGGTTCATTTACTTCTGGTACGCCACCTACATCAGTTTTTGATTTTGATGAAACTTTTTTTATGATCTTCTTCTTAATAGTTCCTTTCTTTTCATTGCAATCAGATTCTGCTGATTTTGTCACGCTTTCATTTTTTATTCCATTACTTTTCAAAGCTTTCGTCTTATTATCTTCATTGTTAGTTTTTATAACATTCTGTTCAAGTATATCATTTTCAACAGTCGTTTCATGCTCACTCTTATCGTCTTTTATCTTCATACTGTTTTTGTCAGATGTATTCATTATTTGGAATTTTTTCAATGTAAGATTCGATGAATTTTCTGTAACATTTTTTAAACTTTCTTTTTGTTCTGCGGATTCCATCTTTTTTAATGATTCTGAGTCGGAGGTAATAGGTTTATTTTTTTTGGGCAAAGTAATACTAAAACTAACCTCAATGTCATTTTTACTTTCCGTACTAATGTCATCTTTTGTGGGAGTTTTCGTTTCTCTCTTGATACTTCGGTTAACATATATTTTCTCTGGGGATGGGCTGCTTGTAGGATAACTCTTTGGTCTTATTAATTTTGACTCTCTAGAAAATTTTCGCTCATCAGTTTCATTATCATTGTTTAATACTTTATCCAATACCGTGGTTTTGCTTTCTTCGAAGGATTCATGATTTTTAACAGGGTAACTCTTTGGTCTAACCATTTTAGATTCCTTGTTTAAATAATGCTCGTCCAACTGAGATCTTTGGTAGGTGTCACTCAGATTTCCGTATAATTTGGAATCCGGCTTGGGGTCGGATAATGAAACATGACTGTCTAAATTTGTTTCTTTAATGTTATCCAAAATAGGAAAAAATGGGGTAATCGATCTGCTGCGATCTTTTCCGATCAAATTGCTCACAGGCGAGAGGCATTTACGAAGGCAAGAACTATCATCTTTAAACGCCAGCGGAACGTCCTTTGATTCTACAGGGCTTTTAACACCGGAAGATTCTAACGATTTATTTTTCTTTTCTCTGATTTCTCTTAATATTTTCTGCGTCTCCAACTCTTTCTCCTTCTTATGCTTGGTATAAACACTTTCATCCGGAGGTGTATCGAAGAAATCCGAACGGAGAAATCTCGAAACGCGTCTTCGCGGCTGGTCCCCCGCCAGTCTCATGGAGTGTCGCCTGAAGCCTAGACCCGAGATATTGCCGGCCGGAGAGCCGTACGCCGCGATGTAACTCGGTTCGGAAAGAATGCTACCGCTGTCAGACGAGTACGATTCGTCCAATGAGAGGGTTCGTTCCGGTGTTAAATATTTGCTGAGTAAGGGGCGATCCGGTGTGCTGCGAACGCTGCTACCACGGGACTGACCAACGGAAGGAGACTCTTTTGCCGACATACCGAGTTTCGGTGCATGATCGAGACCTATGTCAGGTGCAACCGATGGAGGTGAAATGGATTCCTTGGCGACGGATGAACGTCGTCTGATGCGCGGAAGCGTGCAAAATTGTGGCGCCGGTACGTCCATCATGTCGAGTCCGTCCGTCTCATTGGTCACTGAGCTCGTCGCATTGGTCGAGATCTCAGGGCTAGCAGCGTTTTCATCGACTTTCTTTTCCTCCTTAGCATCAACCTGTAGGTTTTCGCCAGTTACATCAGGGCGATCGGCGGTGCTGGCAGGGGCGGCTTGAGCGGCGGGGTCGGCGGGGTCGAGGGCCTTGCCGGCGGAGTGGCTGCGCGTGTAGGCCCGCTGAGCCGGCGGCGGCGCGGCGTGCAGCGACAGCGTGCGGCGCAGCGAGCGCGCGGCGGCGGGCGGCAGGTGCGCGAGCAGCTGCTGCTGCAGGCGCCGCGACAGCGCCGGCGTCAGCCCCGAGAGTGCGCGCATCTCCTTCTCCGAGAACTGTATGGCGCTCAGGTCGAGGTCCGACAGATCTAGCCCGCTCGGGACGTTCGGTGGTTCTGCGCTCTGTTCGCTCTTCGTTTGATGCTTACCGGATTTCTTAGTGTTACCTGTAAAATCAATCGAAAAACACACGATTTCGATCATGCACGACGCTCGTTCGGATGGCATATTTACAATGTCGTGGAGGGCGCTTTTTACGCTGATTATATGCCGGGAGCCGGGAGGCGACCCCCGGCTAGAGTTACTTGTTGAGTAGTAGAATGAGAGTAGAGTCGAAGAAATGGCGACATCGCCGATACGAGTCGCGGGTGTGCGAACATCGGTAAGGCGGGTTAAACAGTTAATAGTTACACAGACTAGATACGAACTAATAAATTTAGGTCAAACGGAAAGCTTTAGAGGTGCAAACCATAACACAAAAGTATGCAATAAAATGTTGCCGATCGAATCCAAGAAAAAAATACCAGAATGCGAACTAAAATTATTGCGTCAGCGAAACATGTCACAATATAAAGGCATCTCTATTCTGGTAAACGGCCGCAGCGCGCGGTGCGCAACACAAAAACACATAAATGAGAAATAAACATAGTTTAGTACCTATTCCTGTGTGGCGTTTGTGGCGGTTTTGTGGTTGGCGCCGGTGCCGCTGTGAAGTGAAGATTTGGTCGGAGCATGCAGTGTAACGCGCAACCCAACTGCAACCACACCAACACAACCTCACTACGCTGTCAGCCCGCTCCCGCCCCGCTGCCCGCCGCCCGCCCGCCCCCGCCCGAGTGCGCCGTGCTCTAAGCGGCCGCGTGCTACCGTACCACTATCTACACAGATCGGGGCCGCGGTCGACGCTCTCAACTAATTTATCACCGGTCGGTCTCGTAACGCTGCCCGTGTTTAAATTGGACTCTAGATTGATCGTAACTTGAAATAAAACTCAAATATGTGTATACTCTACTTTGCACAAACAATACTGCATCGCCACAGGCTATGCGACTTACGAAATGCCTTTTCTGCACGGTTCATGCGATTCCGCGACTACAAAAAAATGATAATAATAATAATAATAATTTATGATAATCGAGAACAGCGCAACATTTTCCTGCTAGGGTTAGCGGGTAGGAGAAACTCAACACCTGCACAAAGAATGCATTTGTAATACGATAAACACTACGATGCAAAATAAAACTGGTAAGTAAAATTAATAAACTGTTAATATTAATTTTAGAAAAGACGAACACTCTGATATATAATAGACTACGATGAAAGCCATCGATACGGTCGAGATGCGTCTCTTCGTAGTCTATTATACACGGCTTGTTAAAGGATCACAACGGCCGTAGGAAAACGTTACAGATATTCGAGAAATGCCGAAGTTGGCCGAGAGGCTGCGACTGGATCTTGGATAGATAGATGTATGGCGTGGTCGATCGACGGTTAATTCGTTTGTTTAGTGGAAGCTAGCTGTCGGGTGAGTTCTGTAGCTTGCAGTGCTATCGTTCGTCTACGAGTGCCGATGAGAATAGCAGCGTCAGCATGCCTTTTTACTTATTTATGTACATTCTCGGAAAAAAGAAAAATTGATTTGCAACTTTTATACATTTTGAGTTCATTTTAATTCTCAAGCATACGCGTTTTATGTTTTACATCTTTTTTTTGCGACATAATGGTATGAATTACAAATGATCGTGATGCAAGGCGACCTCTTTTAATTGAAATATCATCTTGATTACCAGTTATTAAGGCAAATTGCTGTTGTTTTTTTTTTTACTATTTATAAAGTAAAGAAAAGAAAATAATGAACTCCAAGGTTCCCAAGGACCTCTCTCGTTGTAACGAGACTGTAGAACTGTAGTTAGGGTCAGTAAGGTCGCGCTCGCGCCATTAAAATACCACACCCAACCAGTGCTCGTTGAAAGCTCATTTTATTGTATAAAGAAAAAATAAATGATTATTTTAAAGTAATGTTTACTTGAGTGCAAAACCATTCTACATATTTATTTTTTATCAAAAATTCCTCGCGAATTTTCCGAGCTCTTCAATTTTCTTCGATTATACAATTATTATTATATAATTAATTACTTACTTTTGTTTTTCCTATAATTAAGGTAGGGGTGTTTTTAATTATTACAATATTGTACTTAATTTTTAACGAGGGAACTAAAATAGGCTACTAGATAAAACTATGTTTATAATGTAGACATTATTAAATTGTATT
>DWEM01001294.1:0-14771 GCA_018245935.1 Agara belti belti | reverse complement strand
GATATTCTGTTCCCTTGTCGATTAGAAATGAATGAAATCACATTACCGATGCATATGTTTTAAGACTACGTATCGTAGCATATCTGTCAGCCATTTATCAACCGGTACATTCCCGTGTAGAGCTGGAGTGAATGCAAATGTGGCCCTTTTGCACTTGTACATCCGGCTCCATCTTAAAAAAGAGAGTTTGAATTATAAATGTATTCTGCGAACGTCTGTCGTATGCCTTATCGCCGTAAGATAAGGTCGTTTATCAATCGAATTTAAGGCTTAGCAGTCACGTTTCCCATTAGGCGTAAAAAGGAATTGTTTTCGAGGTAGTTTTTAGGGAGAATAATGCGCGTCATTTGTCTGCCGTGTCGCTATCGACGATCTTCGTAGATTTCTCAAGTAATAGTATCTACTTACCATATATATGAGAACTGATAGTTATTGTCTTCATTCAGAGCCTGACTTGAATGTGACATAAAATAACGCTCTTCGATTTTAAAAGAAGTTATCAGGTTTTAGAAGATAAATAGGTACTTCGAACTACTTAAACAGCGGTCACTTTAAAATAGAATTAAATAAAGTATGTCATAGATAAGTTTTATTATTTGAAATCCTTTCTCTCTAATTGAAGGGTTCTCAAATTTACAGCTTTTTATTTTAGACAAAAATAATAATTTGAGTTTATAATTACAGAGTTAAAATTTAAAATCGATAAAGATTACAAGTATCGTAAATAATCTTAGGCATTTTGAATCAATAATCATATTCCTGTTGTTATCTGTTCGATTACATTTTAAAACAATACTTCATTCGTAATACATTTATACTCTGTATTATTTTATTAAATACTGCAATCATCGACCTAGTGTAAGATGTATCGGCAGTTTCCAATCTTTATATCCTTATGTCTGTGCTATTTATTCAGATAACTCGCAGTGTAATAGAATTGCTTGACACGAACTAGTTGGAGAACGCGGCGTATTTTTATTTGAAAAAACTTATCTAAATTCTACTTATCGAGGGAGCATTCACTTATTGACTGTATGTTGTTGAAAGAATGTTCTAACATTCTACCTTGTGAAGTTTACCTCTTTGTCACCCAAAAAGAATAGTGACACGCCACACTTTCCTACAGTTCAACTTTATACACTTCGTTATGTCATCCTTTTCGATCATAAACTATTCAGATGCTTGAAAAAATTGCACATCGTTTACGATCCTTACAAGTTTAATGAATGATATTTGTGGGGAAAATATCGTGCTGTGTACAACTTGTGACGCGCACTTTACTTATCCGTTGACATGTGACCGTACAGATGATATTGTGTCTAATGAAGCTTGCGCGGATGTGCGCCATTGCCGATGACGGGGTGTGACCGTGGCGATCCGTTAATGATTGAACGCATGATGAACAGTTGTAAATTTTACAGTAGTTTACCGCTTTCAATGTATACTGTACCAATAAATATGTCCATACTTTTAATGTCTTGAAAATATACAAACAAATGTTCTTTTTTGTATACAGTGCAATTATTACTTTTCTTTGTACTTTGTAAGTGGCATTTGTTAAGCTTAGCGAGTGAGTACGCGAGTGAGTGTTAGCGTGCCGGTGAATAATGATATAGATTCGAAATGGTAATTCTGTAGCATAATATAAGTGAGTAATGTATACGCAAATAGCCAAGTGATATACATACAACTTTCTTTTGTAATAAAAGTAGCGCGAAAGGACATACATACATGAACACGAGTCACTGAAGTTTAAACATATGTTGACTTGGTTGCAAACTTTTTAACGTACAATTGCTAAACAGGAATCTCGACCCGCAACAACGACTTTCAGCTCACTTCTCCACACTATCCCGCATCCACGCCTCCTGTGCGGTTTGAATTCCTCGTTCTACTAATTTACGATTAGTTCTGTTTTCGTATATTTTCGGCCGCACCCCAAGTACCACGTGATATTGATACAGATATTGTCTTTAGCGTCTCTTACACCGCTAGTGCATCAACCGAACGAACAGTGCGCGTAATGGAGGTCACCGGTGACTCGGCAGACAGTGGGGCCATACATGTGTATAGTGGTTATAAAAAGTTATTAAGTCTTCAACGGGGAGCCTCATTTTAATAAAAGCGTAAATGATCATCTATACTGACACGCTCTGTGGTAATATTGGTATGAAAATGAAGTTCACAAGTGTCTAAAATACTGTTCATGAATAAGTTATACGGTTATCACCGTATCTCTACATCGTATATATTTCGTTAGACGCGTCCGGCTGACGCGCGAAATCCACTATCTTTGACGTACACAGCGTAAGTACTAAGGTTAGTACGTTTTCTAGCCACGTAAGCGCAGCCGACTATCTCGAGGTTGACATGCGGGGGACTGATGACGTGCTTAATGAGGCAGCGGGCGATGTGCGAGCGACGGCACAGCGCTTGACGTCGCGATTCGTTACGGATAGAGCGCTTCTGATTAATCGGCTCCGGTGAATCTTGGATTCCGGATAGTAAGTCACATATCCTGTATAGTTTTCACGGATTCTTCGTAGAGATATTTAAATGTGGACGTATACATAATACATTCATAGCTGTATTGTTAATAATTGTTTTTTTTAAATCATCACTGTATTAGATAAAGAAAAAGTTCTAAACGTAACACTAGGTAATGGTGAAGCTATATTGCAATTCAACGTTTTAAAGATTACCGCGAGCAAATGTACGTAGAGTATATTTCAACTTACCTAGTTTTTATGAGCGCAGCTGTCTCCTACTCGTATATTAAGTCGAAGTTCAGCTCTATTAGGTTTTTAGTAAAATTAGAAAATTTTCAACATACATAAAACACATAGGTACTTCTATAAAAATATTGCTGAAATCAAATCTTCACTTATTTTGTGCAACGGAACTTATATTGATAATGATATTAAGGATTTCAAATGTTTTACCTGTTAATATTATTAAGTCGTCCTATTTGAAGCTCGAGCGTGATTTATGTTACAACAAACATTACGGAGAGTGCAAAAACCTGTTAATGCAGTGTCTGTTTGCATAGCGCGCGATTTCCGTCGACGATCATTGAGTTAATACTCGTATGTCTGAGTTTCCCGCATTACATTGTACGGACAGAGATGATTTTTCAATGTAATGCATTTAAAGATTCACCAAAAAGCTTTTAAGTTGTTAATTATTTTATTAGTGATCGTAAATACTGTGTCCTTTATTTATATTAATAGTAAAATTTTTAAGTTTAATAAGCTGATCTATTAATGAGAGATAGCGCTCATAATTTGTTTAAATGTAAAGGATATCTTGTAAATACAATGTGTACTACTCCTGCTCGTCAACCTCGAAGCCGACGAACCTGTGGCTCAACGCGACCAAATACACATAAGTATTCTAGTGTAAAATCTTATTTGACTCGCTTTATTGGAGTTTTAAATGTTTCACGATTACATGAAGAACAGTACAGTTCACCTTTTAAGTTGTACGTTTATGAATACGAGGGTTTTCGGCTCTGTTCACATATTTAGCATCTTACCTAAATCTTTCCGAGCCTATTTGCTTCCAAATTATTTTTCTATTCTATTTGATAGAACATATTTAATATGTAACTGTAAGTAAAGCATTAAAAACTTGAGGTTCCATGAAGAGATCCACCAATCTACTGTTTCCCAGTACAAGTATTAAGCACTACGTTTTTTTATCTATAATGAAACCTTGAAGAGCACTATGCTCGACCACCTTGTCTCTTTGGCCTACTTTTCGCATGAAATACGTTTCAATGTTAGCATACGTAAAGGTTTTGTGATAATGAATTTTTCGCATTTGCACGTCAGTCCCACGAGAGCCGACTCTACATCTCTACCCAAACAATTTACTGACGTCATACATGTTTATAAGTATTTTTTTCACAAATACTTTATAACATCGAGACAAAATTTACCATTCTACTTGTTCATAACGTTTTGTTCCTTTAAAATCTATCTTTATAATAATTTGAACAATCGTCCTTAAGTGTGTTGATATAGAAAAAATGCATTTGAAGCTAATCTAAATGTATATAACTCAAAGGTGACTGACTAACTGACATAGTCATCTATTAACGCACAGCTCAAACCACTGAATGGATCGGGCTGAAATTTTGCATGCAGGTAGATGTTATGACGTAGGCATCTGTTAAGAAAGAATTTTGATTAATTCTACCCCCAAGGGTATAAAATAGGGGATGAAAGTTTGTTAATAATAATACTTCTTAACGCGAGCGAAGCCGCGGGCAAAAGCTCGTACTAAATATAAGGCATTTTCGCTTACTTTTTTCGGTGTGAAGTATTTTCTGTATTCCGGTCTTAACCTGATTTCGATATGTATTGGATTTAGATGTAAATATTTAGCTTTTAAATCATATACTTGAGTAAAAAGTAACTGAATGTCTAAGACAAACATTCCTAAGAGCCACTGAAACTCCACTGAGCCATATACTCATAAGTAGCTTATTTCTGTAATAGACTGCGGTATGCAAAAATATTAAAATGTTTCATGCCTTCTGTGCTCACTCGGGTGTGCTACGGAAAACCGTAGCACGTTTAATGCAATGCCATGTAGCACCGTCGCTACGCTGTAGCTCTCTACACAGCTGCTATATTTAGTTCATAAACATAGGAATTTATATTTGACCTAAATTACAAGTATTTACTACTCGAACCCTTATTATTTTTTTCTCGACGATAGCTAGAGTACAGGTCCATTAAACGAGATAAAATAAATGTACATTTTATTTTAATAGTTAACAGATGGCAAAGCATTTTACAAACTTTTTAAATTATTTTCATTTCATTCAATATAATACTTAATTCTTTCTTGATTTTAATACTTACTTTTCATAAAGATTATTGTATGTAAAGAGACCATTGTAGTGAATTTTGAAATTATTGTCAATCTGAGCAGTTTCACTACGATATATTCACGGTGTGCATCACAAGTGATTCAATGGCTCTCGATACAAATATCTCCGCCCCTTCGTATAATACGCCCGTAAACCAACCCCAATCGAGCGATTCCTGATGTTTATTGCAAAACTCCTGCTCATGATTACTTCTTAATACGTTGCACCTGTATTTTTTGTACGTGTACATACATTGTCTTTATCCCCTTTTGTAAGCGTTTTTTAAATTCGACAAGAATGTGTAAAGAAAGGTTATGTTTCTTCGTTTAAGCTTTTATATTGTTGATATATTTTGCATCCACTTAATAACCTAAAAATGAAAAACACGTAACTTTGAAGAATCAGAGGTTCGTGCCAAGATTTGAACGTACATCTCCGGAATAAGTGACGGAAATCCAAGCCACTAGACTGTCACTTATTGTACACCGTATATTATTGCAATGTTACAAATGCACCGTTTAAACTTAGTAAACGTAACATCACGCCTATATTCCCCGAAGGGGTAGGCAGAGGAGTGTAGCGCACCCCCACATTTCACCAGTTACGTTTAAGTCCCACAATGGAATAGGTGGTGAGCCTATTGCCATTGCTATTTAAACTTAGTGTTATCAATTAATATTGTTTAATGTTTCTATCACCGTATAAATACCGATGTAAATGTATATCAGACTGCAAAAGTATCGGATAAGTCGCTAGTCTACATAAAAAGTTCTTTGAAACGATTAAAGAGGAAACATTGACGTTTATCTGTGACCCACATCTCGCTGGCCCACCGTTCCCTCAGTTTAAGCTTACTCTTATATGTCGACTGTTTTATCTATTTATATATTACATACTGCAAGATATTATGTACAAGAAGATTAAATGTCACAGATAATACAATAAGATCGTTGCTTTATTGCACTCGCTATGTTTATTTAATGTTATTGTACATATAACATGATATCCATTACTGCATAATATTAGTAAGAATACTTGGTAATTACGATTGGGATATTCAGTTAGGCCGTGGACGTTGACGTCTCGGTCGCTACTCGCGTCACTCACCAGTGAATACTGCTCGATCCGCTTACGATCCGAAATGCATGCTTTTCGTTTTCGCGCGGATGACACGTGCTATGTACGAGTAGAACATCTTTCCCTAGTTCTACGGACTGCTATCCCATGAGAATTTAAAAACGACTCAAAAAACCCTCCTTTTCAAAGTGTATTTGTGACTTGTCTCATGTTCCAAAGGCGCATAAGTGACGGTGACAACTTACACAGGCTGTCACTGTGAAAGGATTGTACAATGGTGGTGAAAATACCGGAAAGAAATGTGGTGAAAGTTTCGAAAGTAAACTTTTTTTGGTTGAAGTTGAGTCGTTATTTACACTTATTTCGACACTTGAATAATGAGGTAAGAATGTTTCCACAGGACTTAAACACTTGTTGATTACAACACTTTTAATTAGAGATGTCACAGATTATATATATATTTTTTTATTTTCACACGCTGGAAGAAGTAACCGTTTCTTTAATAAATACACACTATGTTTATATGACCGAACAGTTCAAGCTAAATTTGTAAAATTATTTGACTCGCGTGAACTCGTATAACATTCCGGTATAAAATTGGTTAAATCAAAATTGTTATACATATAATGCACCTACCGGAGTTTAGTTAGTTGCAATAAGGACGGAGCGTGCGAGCGTTGGTAAAAAAATTAATAACTTGGCAATTTAAAATGAAACGCAACCAATTTCGTAAACTGCAAACTTTTGGAAACAAGCTTTTGCGTTTGGAAATTATAACATTCATTGAAGTAATGTTAACGCATTCGTTATTCATATACTTTTCCATTTATTATTTTAAACCGGTAAGTTAGTTTAACGTGCGTATTGTTCAATTGAATGCGTAATAAAGAGGTACTGTCAACTTAGAAACTTTTTATAATTAAAACTCGTAAGACACAGCTTAGAATTTGTATCTCTGCTGATGAATGAAGTACTTTACAAACTACGTCTGAAATACTTCCAAGTTTGCGCGAATTCAGGTATAATTGTCCTTCTCTTGTTTCATTTGTTATAACTCGATTAGCTTTTTCTCACGAGTAGACAACACACCGTCTGTCACAAGTTAGTCCGAATATGTAAAAGAAATTGAGTGTATTTAAGAAATTCTCTCAACGTCTTAGTTTATCAAACATAAAAAAGTCACTGAGAAACTTTATCTAACTTGTTTTTACTATCTTCTGAAATATATTGTCAAATCAAACCGTATAAGATTGCATCAAAATTATTCAACGCACATTATTTTACGTTCAAAGCATGTAAGTGTATTTATACATTAATTAATTAGAACTACCGATCCCTAAGTCTAAACATGTTCAAAGTACAGCTCGGTACCGCGGGGGATGTGAGAAACCTGTTTACATCATCTTGATTTCCGCGAAGATGACTCACGGCACGTTTAATTATTGTTATCAGCGAGAGATCATAAAAGTTGTTTGTCGTTACTTTGCAACGCAGTTGTTTGTGATGAGAATCAAAAATGTCTATAAATAAAACGCTCAAACAAAGCAGGCATATTTTCTTCATTTTGGACATACAATTTAAATTGTATGCATCTGGTTCACTGTACTTTTCGATTAAACAATAATATTGGACTTAAAGTGGACGTCAGTTGTTTGTTTTTAATTAATTTTACACTTAAAGTGCAATTGACAGATATCTGTCGGTTACTGTACTGTACTGTGTATAAGTACACAACTAATTACACGAGTATAATCAGTTGATAACATTACATAAATAGAAGCTATGACGTATTTGTATCTCATCATCCATTTTCTCGCTACAAACGGACAAACTAGTCAACGGTAAAGAGAAATCTTGCTACAATAACACATTCATTATAAATTTCAAAATTTTATTAAAAGAACGGAATATATGTATGTTTCCAGTGTACGCTGGTTTCGGTTAGGTGTATAGTATTGGCATTCATTTAATTGTCAGTTATTACCTGTTCGTCGAGATTTCATTAGTCGTAAGATAACATTCTCGAAGCTGGTTAGCGATAGTGATAAACCTTGTGGTGCAAGAGAATATTGTTTCATCAAATATATCGTCGAACTGCTTTATGCGGGTGGTCCTTTGTGCATACATGTACGTTGAACCGCCACCCGAGTCGCCTACGCCGTAGGTGTAACTAACCTGCATAGTTCGACTGCGTAGAACGTAGTCGGAGTAGTTGGAGTTCCGGTTACGATAGCAATGCTGTCGGTGAATATCAACATAACTTCGGCTTGCGTTTAAATAGATATGTTGAATTTAGCGGATTAACCGCGGCAACTTTTCTAGTTATGAATAGAGTTCGAGCGTCGATGGCGATCGCAGTTTTCACGTGGGATCCAGTTAGTACTTCGGACTTTTTAAAAATATCGCGTCAGGAGAATTGGTTAACTATCCATTTTATTAATAAGAACGGTATTCATTCAGAAAAAGCGGCCATCGTCGAAGCGAAATTTTATACGTTAACGTTTAGAGCTATAAAAAACTATCGAATCATTTCATCTGAAACATAAAACAGGCTCAAAAATTAAATATCACTCGACATAACGGTGAAGGGAAACCGGCACACCTTAGAGTTCTCCAGATAGTGGTCTGAATGAATGTGTCTGAAAGATGGACGTGAAGTGATAGCGTCAGATCATTCTCAACTGCTGCAAGTTTTCTTTTTAAACACTTAAAATACTACAACACTTTTCTCTGCGCCTACGCCTTTTTTGTATCTTATAAATGATATATTTATTTTATTGCGTACTAAGCTTTTCTATACATACTGTAACTTTAGTTGCTTTTTTCAAATATATAAATACAGGGACCGGATAGAGGTGGAATCTAGCGATCGCGATGCGACCTGTCCTTTCAACTCATTTAACTTTGATAGGCTTTGATGTCTATTCAGAAGACAGGCGTTCGCCTAACGCTTCGTTTCTAGGTAGTGCCGGTAAATCCAGGCTTCATTACCGGTAACGAGTTTCTAAGCCCGCTGAGACGAGTCGTTCTAAATAGCGCTGTCACGGTGCGACTTCCACGTGAAGCTGTTGCCAGAAGTTGGTACGGAAACCGGCTCCACATTATTGTCGTAGCAAGAAACTGGTCGTATAATCTTATTATCCGAATCAACTTGAAATACTTGGTCATATATTATCACTATACGAACAGGCAAAGAGAACAGTTCGACACCTGTGATTACGTGACAACCGATCAATCCAACGAAAAAAATAAACACATACTGTAATGTTATACATTTATACAAACGCGATCTGATCAGAAATGGTTGACCGTGTACCCATCACTATGCGTCGCGTATGAGGTCGATGGACGAGCATATCCAAACGACAGAAATAACTTTTGGTCCTCACCCTTGCAAACTTTAAATTATATTTTCTTCAGGATGTTTAACCCCTCAATAATTCCGGGTTGTATCTAAAAAAGTGGTGATTCCTCGGCGAGTCGCTTTTGAAGTATCCATTATGATTGCCAATTTACAAAGTTACATTACACTCTTAAATTAGTCATTAAAAAGTTACAATGTATTCCGTTACTAGACTCTCATTTGTTATTATAGACTTTATGACACTGTTCCGTGCTCCGGCGAAGGCGTCCAAATAATTTCCAACCTTATCGCCCTCGTGTTAGAGATTGCGTCTTGACGAATCCATTTATATGTATTGGAGATATATCTCGCTCGTAAAGCAGGGATGAGATAATGTGTGCCGTTTTATTCAAGACTACTATTGTAAGCGTAAAGTAGATAAGTTTAAATGTCGGGTGAGTTCCTACGGGCTTTTAGCTGCAATATATAACTTAAACGTTATACGAGTATATGTATGTACTTAATTTTGTACATGCTAAGTAATTCTCATTGAGTTTTACGCCATGGAAGTGAGAAATGGGTTTATGTATCATGACAGTTGAAGTACGGATTGTTTGCGCGATTCTATTACTATTATATTTTATAACATACTTACATATATATTTTATGTATATACTTACTGCGTTACAAGTAAACGTATTGAGCTAATGTAGTGCGCACCCGAACGATTGGGAAATCCAATGCGATCAAACAGACGAATCCGATCATTCCATTCCGGTTATTAGCTTAAAATTGATTTAGGGATATCAAATGAAATTCCTTGTGATTATCTTGGAGTGGAACAATTAGCCCGCAGATCTTCGCTTCACACTCCATCGGCTCGATGATATTTCAAATACTCGAACGAGTCGAAATCAATTCGCGGAGAAATTAATCTCCGAATCCCAGATCTCATTAACTTACAGTTCGCTCAAGGCGCTGCGTTCGGGATGCGAGTATGTTAAATCATCTCGACACGGGCGAATATATAATTGTTCGCTTGACGTATTTCACTTCCACATAAGCTCAACACGGTCAGGTTCTTTGGAAGAGATCGATCTTTTACCGATAAGATCGCCCATTATTCATGTCTTGTATAAATGGGAGTGCATAGAGTAAAGTATACTGCAAATAGTCTAAGCAACAAACGTTAAAAAGTGGAATAATACGCATTTCAGATTTTAAATTGTATATGTTATATACCGGGTACTTATTGTGTCGTTAATTACTTTTGGATTTTGGTCCTCGACATAATGAAACGTGAAACTAATATTCATTATGACTACAGTTGCCCAGTTTTTTCGGTTGACGACCTTCATTTTTTTCAGATCGCTTTAAATTTTTTGCCGCGCCGTTCGCCGCGACTCTGCGAGTCTTAATTGAGAAAGTTTACCGAAAGAATTTCTTTAAAGCCGACCGACCGCCCGCCCTCCGTCGAGTTTTACGTCTCTCCATCATTACGCATTTAGGCGGGTTTGAGTCGATGTTGATTTGAATACGAAACTAAATATATATTTGAAAAAAGGTAATGCATAGCTACTAATTGAAAACTAACATTTAACAATGAAATGTGTAAAACCGCATAATTATTTAAGTTTAGCGAAATATACACTCCTGTGTCGGTCGGAGTCTGTAGGTACGACAGTCGAACTGATATTTTTTTTATAGTTTTACGAAATCGAATCCATATTTCTATTGTACATTGGATTGCAGGAAGTCTAATAGTAACAAATCACGAGAAGTGAATGGTTTTGGAATTGGAAATACACGTAACTGTTCCAAGTTGCATCCGTTATCGTGGTGTCATATCATCTGTGGCCGAATAGTGGTTAATGGCTAACCCGTTGCTGGACGGCTTAAAACATCCCCGAGAACCTGTAAAATTCTATAGATGATTGTTATAAAATACAAATCGGAACCGACGGCTTAAGGCGCTCTTCAAAGTACTAATACTAACTGAACTAATGTAATTAATAGTACCCTTCCTGCTGTCCTATCATACCAATGAATACTCACCAACTAGTTCTTGTTAACTCCTATTACTAACTGAATTAAAACTAACAGTCCCGTTCCTATAGCCCTATTGGAGGTGTTTTAATTTTTTTAAGGCCTTTTGTGTGATGTGATGTGTGATCACTTGTCTAATATTAATTGAAGTTAAACGAAGCATATTATTAAATGTTACCTGAATATCATTACGACATTAGGTCATTTAACTTTTAAAGTACGTCCTAATTGCAAAACTTTGATAATATTATTCTGAACATTAAATCAGGTTCTGTGTCAAAGTCTACATACAAGGGAGACCATACACTTAAGATTTGGGACAATCGGTGACCTGGCACCGCACAGGCCTACAATAATAAACCTTATTACGTTCTTAGAAAGCTGCATTTTGCTTACTGTGTATAATTAAATGTTTTCTCCGGTACGCCGCACATTTCTATGCTTCATCTCGTAGCCGTAAGATCTATTGTTGCTCGCCGGTTACATCTTCAGTATATACCACGCTCACGTATTAGAACTGGGAATGTAACAATTAAATCTGAGGGTCGTTACGGAGAAAGGATTATGGATCGTCCAGTCGATGACCTTTCCTTAGTCGGTTAAGCATTAGTGCATGACCTTTCATGGTTATTTAACGTTGTTCGTTATTTATCTAAACCCGTTTGTTCTTTCACTGATCTCCTCTCAGAATGTGAAGATAATGTTGATAAAAGTGAGTAAGTAAGCGAAAGTCGCATCGTGATATTTTTATTCACGCGGGTGTAGTTTGAAATATACCTCGCTTTATGGAACTCATTCTCACCTATTCGATGTGATAAAAAGCGCTGTTCTATTAAAATTTTTATACTTAGCAGAAAATCAAATCGATTATGTTTACTTCATGTTCGTAGTTTACGAAATATAACAATGATGCCCATCAAATAGAATAATGCCGCCTACACACATAAACAAAGCACAGAAACAAAAGGTTCTGTCAAAGCATATTTTCTTTTGAACCTTTGCCTGTGTTTTTAATGTAACATTTGTGCAAATATCGTTGAAAGCAGAAAGCAATGTTCGCATAAAACGTGACACAAACCATGTCGTATCGTCGGATATCATGTAGCGAGAGATGGAAATGAACATCTCGATAAATATTTGAAGTTTCCCACTGGCAGTCTCATCCCTACGGCCCTATTAGAAATCGGCTGCAGATGTCCATAGCAGCATGTCCATAGCATAGGTAGCGGGTCGTTCGTGACTGCTACCCTCTCGTTCGCTACTCTCCTGACATAAAAAAAATATTTGAAGATACATGTGTACTACGACGGTGTACGTGTATATGTACAGCTCTCAGCTATTAGTTTCCAACGCAAACTCAAAGTGCTTCGGTACTTAGAAAAGTGTTCTTAATCCAACGTTTTTTCAATATTCGGAGACTTGCAGGGCGAACTAAGAAATCTTGTACGATATTCTGGCTGACTGGCCCAGTCTATAGTACCCGTATGACACTTTAGAACGTCACAAGATTGCAAGCAACATTACTTTAGCTGTATACAAAGTTGCAAAACGGATTTGACTTTATTTTAGTTTAGCTGTCATTAAGAAAATCTTTTGGCCATGTAACTGGTCGGGCATTGTGATTAATTTGATAATTTGTATCTTAATTTATCTCTGTAAGCGGCAAACCTAAAAATTGTAATAAACTCACATCGGTAGCCATTCGTTCGCAATCGAACAAGATGTTTTTGATCAGTATGCAGGAAAATATGCTCACTCTAGAACTCTTTTAAAGGCTCCCTTTGTAGTCGTTCGCATATCCTGTAAACACTTCCCTATTAGCCGTGTGAAAGGAGAACGCTAAAAATTCACTTTGTGTTTTTCGTGATTTTATCATTTCTTTTTGCGCTCGTTTGTTTCTCCGTCAGAAGTTGCGATGTTTTTGGTTACGATTAACCGACAGGCGTTAAATCATGTACAAAAAAACTAGATATGACACAAATTACATCCTCTTTCGTAAATTTGAATATAATCCATGTTTTTTTGATCACATCTTAAACGTATATAGTTTAAAGAAAGTTATAGCAGGTTTATGGCTATCTCATAAATAGGAAGTTAGTAATAATGATAATATGGGCCATTGCAGGGTGAAGGGCGCGGTGCGAAGTGACGAGATCAGCGGGAGACATCAAGATAAACGTTCGTTATACTTGTCACAAACTTTTCGTTGAGCTCAGATAATTTACATTGATTTTGAATTCGAATAATTTGTCAATTCAGATTCAAATATACCTACTGTTATCGCTCAACAATTTTTCGCTTTTAAATAGAATTACGGTATTATAGGTGATGTTTTGTCAGCTAATTGTAATATAATAATAATAATTGCAAACGATTCATGCCAATACGCATTAATTAATGCAAATGCGTAATTATATTATATAGCCTATATATTACTTAGATTATTTTTTTTATTACACCCAGACACAACAAAGAAACATTTCTTTTTGCGGTCTCATCACACAAATACTTGCCTCGGGTGGAAATCGAACCCACGGACACCGGTTTAACAGTCAAGGTCTTATTCAGTAAAGCCAAGAGGCCAGTCAGTCGGTAGTTCATACTTCAGTGGTACGCGCAGCCGGGAAAACTGACTGAATTCTAGTAGAAAATATTCGATATTAAAAAAATATTAAGCCTCTTTGGCTTATACAGATCGTACTTCTTCAGTATTAGGACATAGCGTCGCCGAGAACTAAGACTGCTTCGATTTATCATTGAAACTCGTCTCGCCGTAATCTGCAAAATGATACACCGAAAGCTCCACCGTAAATGACACAAGTAGATTCGAAACAAAAAAACGTATAGATAAGAGTTGCGTAAAGATAATAAAACAACAATTTCTTCTCCGTCCACTTGAGATGTTCCGAGTTAGAATTAACGACAGTTCGAGCGGCTTATCCGCACGTAGGATCGTTTTATAACGGTAAGGCGTCGTTACGTTATCGCGCGGCGGCGTTACACGAGACGAGATGGCCTGCGTAGACAGAGATAAGCACTCTTGGGATTTGTTTTAATTTTGCTAGATTTCCAGTTTTCAACGCGGATATCTTTTATTATTATTATTATTATACCATCACGCCAGATCCCTAATGCGGTAGGCAGAAAGTAAAGATTTTCACTGATCACCGTCCGGATAAACTTCTTTCGCTACTCTCCTTTCATCAAAATGGTTATACCCGCTTGTATATTAGAGGTACTCTTGATCTCGTCTTCCTCTCATATTCTTCGCAGCGACGTGGCCCGAGTTAATGGCTTTTGTCACATCTCTACTCTATATTGACTGCCTCGTTGGTCGAGCGGTTGCTAGCGCGACTGCCGATCGGGAGGTCTTGGGTTCAAATCCCGGGTCGGGTACTGTTGGATTTTTCTAATTTAGAATTTCTA
>DWEM01001293.1:0-14772 GCA_018245935.1 Agara belti belti | reverse complement strand
GAGTGTAGTACACCCCCACATTTCACCAGTTACGTTTAAGTCCCACAATGGAATAGGTGGTGAGCCTATTGCCATATCTTTATTAATGTTATGTTATATTGCTTTCAGGATCTTCCGTTTGTAGCTATTGACGGATAGTATATCATATGCATTTTCTACCGCACAGCCGCACGCTGTCATATAATATTTGATGCCGCTCTTCATATTACATCCACCATCGTCCAACTGTATATTTGATCGCGCGCAATCCCGTGAAAAAACGCGCATTGCCTAAAATTCTCAATTTTTCAAGATTCCCGACGCCGGTCTATTCATCGATGATATATAAAAGTGACCGTATTGTATATTAGCAAGATTATAGAAATAAAGTATTAACAAATGTAATACGAAGGAGATGATTCATACAATACAATACAATACAAATATGATGACAATACAATATGATTCATATATGAAATAATCCGTCGAATGATTTAATAGACAATTGAATGTGAACAAAAGACGTCGTATTGCTTTAATTATGGATACAATGTAATAGTTAAGTACGTATAAAACATTCCATGCTCCAGTCAACCACTTAATATCGTGTGCACAATTGTTTTGGCTTTGACTGACCTCTGTAAGGCGATGCTACAGTAGCCACACCCATGCAATTACTTCCACGTCCATTTCCAAACTGAGAGAGTGCGCTGACGGTGAATGCTGGGTGCGCAATGCGCATGCGCCGCTAACGGTCTAACGCCGAACTAAACGCGCGTTGTACACGCTTCTATTATAATACAGGTTTAAACTAATCTATGTGTACTAAGTTAGCTGTAAAACGCTAACGATATAAGATTGTTCTTATAAAATGTATAAGCACCTATAAATATTATTAGCTGTTAAGTTACTAATTTGCTTATAATATCAGAATAGTACGTTACGTACTTTATATCAGTGTGAATTCACTGTGTCATGTCTATGAAAAACCAAAAGGAGTTAAGGCCGATTGTGACATACACACATCTTATTTTATCTCATTCAAACTCCGAAGGGCAACCCGAACGAGCGCTCTCTGCCGTTTATTTATAATAAATGTAGAGCCATTCACACAAATCACTTATAGTTGTGCGCAGCCGAGGAACGCATATAATAGGTTTATTTATTAAGAGAGAGATATTCGCATCTGCGAATTTTGATGAATCGTTATTTGTGATACGGCTATTTTTGTGTAACGTTACGTCGAATGCTACGTTTAACATTTAAACCTATGTTGATTTAATTTTGCTCATATCTCGTCAGTGGAAAACGTATTTGTGCAAAATGCACACACAATTATTTCTGATAATTTTAAATAGCTATGCTAATACGGTGCGTGAATATACATTTGAATAATGTCAAATCATAATAATTACAGAGAACTCATTCAGTTGACTCATAACAGTTGACTAGGCAAGTTTAAATGAGGAGCGGAGCTGAAGTATTCCACCAGCTTGCTAAATATAATCTTTAACGAGTACGTACGTACTTAGTGCTTCTGAACGTTCTTGCTATATTACTTGCATATATATCTATACATATCTATTTATGAAACTAAAAGCAATGTGTGTATGACGCTCAATGTTCATGTGGATTACACATATAAAAGAGGTATCACTGAGCACTAAATTACTTATTGCCTACTCTTAGAAAGTTTTTAGCGTATATCTTGTTGGTGTGACAAATAAAATAAACAAATAAAGTATTAGATTTAACGCAATCTTTTAAATAAGAAAGAATCAGTGAAGCACACCAAATAGGTAAAATATATCGTTATTGAAAATAAAAGGAGGCTGTTTGTATGCTCCGTCTTAAATTTGCTGGAATTTTGAATTATAACTCATTCTGTAGCATCTCCATCTGTTCGTACAAATACTTAAAGGTCTACAATTTTTTCCTCTAAAAATTGGTTACTCATTTATTAAAGTACGTATAAAACGAAACGAAAACAAACGCTCTCAATGCGTATTTTTTACCTAACTGAATAAATATAAAGTCACTCCATAATTTAGGCAAACGACTCTTGTAATATACCTACTATGTAATTACTGCCGTAAGCAGGCATACGGCCACATAAAATCAATTATTGTCTCGTAAAAACTATTTCAGCTTGCAACGTCGAGGAACAGCTGCGCTCCGTCCATTACTTATAAAACGAGGGTGGTACACATTGTACCGGGCGTGGGCAAAGGCAAGTCGGTTTGGTACGCCGGCGGCACAAACGCGACACATTTAATGCTAATTTATATCCCTTTGACAAGTAACCTATGACCGCTCCACATCGTTAAGATAAAAGGGAATGTTTAACTTTAAATTACCATGTAACACGATTAACCCAATTCGAGCTGACACGAAAGTATAATTATCTACATTGGTTATGCACTTCGATAATGAGCAGTAATTGGACGCCGTTATGTCAGCTTGGCATGCAACTGCGCCGCTATTTAGTGCAAGTGCATCAGTTAGTGGAGCAAGTGCTTTGATAGTGCACCTAAGTCTGGTTTTTAAGTTGGTTTGCAAGGTTAGTTTCTTTGTTAAAATGGCGTAGGTAATTCTAGTAGGTATTTCTACCTGACTTCAAGTAGCCCTGAATTCTGTGACTACTTTATCCTCATCGCTTCTTTGATACAAAAAGACTTCAGTTTTTACGTTGAATTTTATTAACAAATTTAGCTAGAAACGCTGATATGCATATTCGCAGTAGTGAAACAGCTAAAGTCAGCAGTGTAAAATATAGGCAATAAATAAACACACTTAGTCAAAGTTATAGCCGACCACGGTTTCAACGTTTCAGAGAATGCACAGTTATAAAAAATGATGCCTACATAATTTGCATATGTAAATATTTGTATGACGGTTTATATTACGAAGTCACTTCCAAAAAATTTAGAGTATTTTTTGAAGTTTTTATTGGATATTCTGCTCGTTGTGTTGCGTCTCGCTCTCGCCACCGTGATCAAACGTTACTAACATTTTAGCGATCCAATCGTACTGGAAGCAATTTGACGTTTTCGGAGAGAAATTGACACGGATCCGTCGTTCGTATAACGGATTTCCAGCGAATACAAACCTTGGATCGTATTGGACAGTTCAGTGGCTAACTGCTTAAATGACAGATTTCGATGGTCAAATGAAGAGAAAGTTATTTTGCAACAATTCGCAAATATGACATATATAATATTATAAAGAGGAGAGATTTGTGTGTATGTGTGTGTGTGTGTGTATGTAACGAATAGGCTCAAAAACTGCTGGACCGATTTCAAAAACTCTTTCACCATTTGAATGCTACATGATCACTGATCAATATAGTGCATATTAATTACAAGCTTTTGCCCGCGACTTGGTCCGCGTGGAGCAGTTTGTATCTATATTATTTGCAATAAAAGTATCCTAGGAAATTAAAATGCTGCCCAAAGCTACTATTCCACGCGAACGAAGTCGAACACAAAAGCTAGTATTTTATATTCGTGTTTACGTTGTTAATTAACTAATAAATTAAAGCAGTTTATGAAAAAGTATAAATCTACAGTGCGTCATAAATTAAATAACATTGGATGAATTAACTTGACCCCGATTTCTGATAGCACCTGACACATTAGTATCTCATAAAACATTTTCACTTTAATTTATAATTGTTTTCGTTAATGTAAATGAACTTTAAATGGCAAATGAAAAGATATTGAAATAATGTTCTAAAACTTTCAATTTTTTTACCGAAGATATATAAATTTCTATACTGTTTTACCTCTATTTCTAAAGGGGTGTGAATTCCAGTGGGTGTAATAAATTTGAGAAATAATTTCAACATAAGCGTTTGGGTAAGATAACTTACATTTTTAATGTCGGCAAGATTAGGTTTTCATTATTGTGTTAACGGGCAAGTAGTTTTTTGGAATGCAAATTAATTGAGATTTTATATTAAACGTGCTATGCATTTCAAAAGATATTGTTATTTTATAAACTATGTTTAATAAAGATCATTAAATAAACTTAACAACGAGCTATAATAGATTTATAAATAGATTTATTAATACCAAATGTCTAAAATATATTTGAAGAAGAATAAAATAGCATTCAATTCACTAAATCAAACAGTTTCCGGGATGTACGTACGACTGAACTTAATTCTTAAGACAGAGCAGAGAGCGGGCGGATGGAACCGGATATCCGGCCTTAAGAGCCAAGGAAACCTAGCTGCTGTGTGGAGAGTCAACTGCTTAAGTGGATTTTCATTTTCAAATATTTTAAAATCCTCTGTTTAAAATGTCTTCTAAATAATGTGGCTTAAGTTCTCAATACTCGATTGCAAGATTGCATGCATATCTGTTACTCCGCTAAGAGGAAAAAATGTTATCTATCACGTACAAAATATCGTAAATACACTTTATTTCGCTGGTAATATAATATATTATACAGAGTACACTATAATGTGATCGCGACTATCGATTAGCTGCACTCCTCGCTTTATTAATTGGCAGCCCGAATACCGAGCTTAACTTGATAGAGCGAGCTTGAGTGATGTAAATTAATTACTCGCTTAATTAGGTTTATTGTATGTCACCATTGTATACATTACAAGTATGTACCTGTCCCGGCCTCTTGGTGTATTGGTTAGAAACGCTAACTGCGAAACCACATAGCCTTGCATAAAATTATAATAACAAATGATTATTGTTGTTGTTGTTATTATTATTGCACATGTACATATAACAGTTCATCGGTTAACTCAATGTGTGTAATTCTAATCAAATTATTTCTCTATTAAGCTCGATGTAGAATAAAGCTAACATTTTTCTATACTGTACCGGTATTTAAAATAAACAGAAAATTTGGTCACATAAATGCTACCTGAATATCGTATTCCAAAATCCTATCCCACATTCACGGCATAAAATTATAGGAGCAAAGCAATCTTGAGAGAATTCCGTCCCCCAACTATCTGTGTGAAGTTCAAAGGGGCGAATCCAATAATTACGAAAGTGTGGCGTCGGGGAAAATTCAATTTGCACTGCGGTTGTGACTTCTGATCCGAGAAGAAATGAAATATTACCAGGCTCCAGCGAGGCCCTGACCCATGTCAAATCAGCATTCGCAGGTATGCCTCGAATTATTTACGGCTGGCACACCGCTATGAAATTTTTTATCGCGCCGATAAATCTTTATTAGCTAAGTTTTAGTGAATCTTCATTTGTTTCGACTACGACCAATTCGGATAATTCCGTAATGCGTCGTGACGTTTCCGACACGAACGAAGGGGCTCTTTTGCAGCTTGTACGCGTACAGTCGTGCTGCTTGATTGTGGTGAATGGTAAGGCAATAAAATAAAATCATGCTGAAGTTTGCTGTTTTCAGAACTGTACTTGCATAATTAAATGAGGTATATATGTTTCTTGTTATATTATAACACAATACCTACCTACCTATTTTTACTTATAAAATTTGAGATATGGAAAACTTTGAGTTATTTTCTAAGCACGGTCATTGATGTGTGTTCTTAAATAAACAAGACGTTGAGTCGTCAACTACGCCAAATAAGACCCCATATTCTGAATTTCTACGTATTTAATACAAAATAATCGGCTTAAGAAAAAGTTCATAAATTTATATCAGTAAATATTTTCTATGATGTTTTTATAAGATTTTTTCTTATTAAAAGTTGTACGTAATTTTGAAAACTCAACTTGTAAGTAGTGTTCTGAAAATATATGAAAATCCAGGTTATAAAAGCGCTCGAGTCATGTACATAAGATGTTATGTCGAAGAAAATTGTCGTATCGTCCTTATAATTCAGTTGCTAAATATAGATGTTTACATTACTCGTCATTTCTCGTTATATATTAAGTTTGTAATACCGACTGTGTAGAGATTTATGTGTGTTGTTAACAAACAAAAAATCGTCTAGAAATCGCAGAAACTTGCTTAAGTTTGTTATTTATGAAACAACAAGAATATGTATCTTTTTCCTATCAATATTTTCCCTCACTTTTATTACACGTAGTGGATATTATTCAAATTAAACAAAAAATATTATGTATGTCAGTAAATTAATACTAAGTAAATATAAATATTTGTACAAATATCCATATTCTACCTACATATTCGATGCACAATCATTTAAGGTAACATGTTTTATACCGTTTAATTTACGACAATTTAGAAGGAACGTGTTAGGTCTGCTGGGAAATACATATGAGGGATCTGGCTTTATGGCTTAAGCAATTACAGTCGGTCACCGCTAAACGACTGATTTTTAATGGCCGCAGGTGAAACTTGAATTCAAGTTTCAAAATTATATGCCCTAGCCTTGATTATGTTTTACTTTTATTCTTTATTCTCAATACCAATAAATATCCAGAGGTGCAATGACGCGTCGTATTTAATAACTTTAACGATATCAAACGAAATTTAGTGCGCTTGATATCTAAGGGTGTAGCGCTATATGTGTTTGTGGTCATTATTTTTACTCAATACACAGGACAGCGCTTAAACTTTCCATTTTCTTTGATTCTGTCACAATCTCGTCAGTTAGTATTTCACGCTATCGATACGCGCTAGTGCATAACATGTTTTAAACCTATTTTATTTCCATTTTGTACAAAACACATTAAACGTAGTAATTTTAGGAACATATCTTAAACTTCCCATACAATACAGCTAGATTAGAATCAAAATTCACTTATCATTGTACACGGCCGCTTTCTGTCACATATTAATGTGGCTATCTTCAGTCATCGCTGGTTGAGAATGGACGGACAATTTCAAGCGGTATGTTTTGAAGGGGCAAGATGAAATACATCTGCTTGCTTGCGGGACAAGGAATATATTGTTCAAATTGCCGCATTCTCGGCGCATGAATATTGCATGAGCGGTCGGCGCGACGCGATCGCTCCGTCGCGAAGTCACAAGAACAGCGTGCCTCTGTTTATCTAAGACAGGCTTTTGCATGCCGGAAAATACGGACTGCTTGTTAAACTCCGCATAAGATATTGTACGTTCTGTTCCTGTTTTATGAATTTAACCGGACAGACGTAATATAGTACAATAATGGGCGCAATCCGACATACGACTATTTAATTACGAATTTAAAAAATTAAATGCCGGTGTGATGGTAACTCGACAGCTGATTAACACGCTCGATTACGAGGCCAGTTAATGGTTATTTTTTATTACTATTTAGATTAATGAAAAATTTTGTTAAAATTTACGTTCGAATATTATCTGTATTAGAAAGTTATTCCGGTGTAGAATGTGTAACAGTATACGTTTAATGAACTGCTATAGTCAAGATAATTAGCGCGTACTGATATAAAGTTCCTCGGTTCTTTGTACTGTTTGTTCCATTCGATGCTGCAATGATTGATGTCTATTTAATCGACTGCTTTATGTGGTTGCACGATGAAACCAGCACACGTATTTACTAATTTATCCTCAAAAGGGCGTTAGGTCACGATACGAGTAATGTAATGACGTACAAAGGCACATATTTACATATCTATCGTTTTGAAATTATAAAACGCAAATAAATTGTTTTTGAATATTTAAAGTAACGAACTTTGTTTTGAAACATTAAGGACACCGTTCAAAGTATTACGGAAAATATTTTCCTTACCTGCGGCTGAAAACAATACAAAAAGCAACATTACTCAACAGACCGTATATATTCCGAAAGTTCTCTGTTAGCGTCATGCGCAGGTATCTGAAATTCCATTTTTTCACGGCAACCTCATAAATAACCTGACATTCATCTTCTTGACACTTGAATAACCGCCCAACACGGGACCCCATTAGCCTTTGAACGAAACAAAGGCGTGAATGGACTTAATATCTATGCATGTCCATTAACAAAGGTTATTTCTTACAATTAAAAGCTCATCAACTACCAAAGGTTAATGGTTTTTTTTTGTGAACATTGAATGAAACCCTAAAAAGCTCGTTAGAACCAAGTCAGTACCAGTTTTTCTACCTATTTGAATTTGGAATTATAATTTATACCAAACGTACGTACATACTTATATAAATAACAATCTAAGAAAAATTATCTACGAGTCTTATCATGCAGATACAATTTCCTCTATCTAGTTGATTCAATTCTTTATGTGTAGGGATTCCAGTTTTTTGTACTAAGACTAATTCTGAAGAATTGTGTATTCCCGCATTTATTGTTAAGAAACACATAGTATATCGAAGTGAAAAATTATACTTAATTAAATTAATTATTTAATTTTCTAATTGAATATAGCATTTGAAGTTCTTTTAAGAGACTTAGATCCTCTAGTTTGTTCTAAGTAGGCTCACCTACGCATCCGCTATTTATAAAGTGAGAAAAAAGATTTGCGGTATTGGTTCCCAAATTAACAAGAGCATTAATCTCAATTTTTTTAAGCTCAAACTAAACAAAATACCTTCAAAATTACCTCTACCTCCCCTCCATGTGAATAATTTACTTTCAGAGTTATCGTTTCAGAAACAACTTCAACTATTCAATCGTTCAACTAATAATAAATTATTTCTTCAATTTAATAATTCTATGCAGAAACCGGAACATTCTTTTTTGTGTTTTCCTCAATTTATCAAAACAAATATTTCAAAGCCTCCCCTCCACGTCGTTTTATCTCCGCATTTTGAATAAAATCGTCGTTTACAAAAATCAATTCCTTATAATGCTCCTTGTTTCTGCAGGTTTAGGGCGAATTTACCCATCTGTGACAAAAGATCTTGAGAGGCCCCGTCGTATTTTATCTCAAATACTATGATGACGGCAATGATTTTTACATTTGCAGACAATTCAGTTCTCATGGAGCTTATCACGCACGGTTTTTGCAGGATTCCTGTTTAATGGCGCAGAAAGTGTGATAAATTGTGGCTTAATGTTCTTTTTCTCTTACGTACTGTCGTTAAAACCCCCGTGTTTTATTGTAGTCGGCGTTAGATTGTACACCTATGCCTTAGCACTTAAGCCCTCTGACATTTTATTTTCTGAGGTCAAACAACTACGATTTATTAGGGCGCTATAAACTTTTATTTCACAATTGTATTAAAATATTAAGTATTTTTTCAATTATATTAACGGTCCCTATACGCCATGGCTCTAGAAAATAAATAACAGATAAAAATATGACATAAATGTAATAATATTTTACTCTTGGCGTATCACAACACTATTGTTTTACTTACGTTTGCTATTGTACAACATGACAAAATTCTCCAAAATAAAATGTCATGCAAGTAACAAAAATATTAAAATACCTAAACAAAAATATGCAATCTCATATAACATATCTACGGAACCTAAAATAACATCGCCGGTGTAGTGAAACTATTTTCCCAAAGAGATTATATGGTTACAAAGTAACTTCATCCCCTATAAAAGATACTTAACATTATATTTTTCCTGTCAGGATAGGTTACTTGTTGTTCATTTTGGTAACCGGAAATTGTTTTCAGCTATGAACAGTATATTATAACCTACGTACAACATATTTAGCAAAAAGATGCGTAGTCACTTATGCAATACCAGGTTCGAACCCAGCTTTTCATTGTTTCCAAATAATTAATTTGGTCATAAATTCTGAGATCTAAATAAAATCCATAATGGGTATGTATCATGGTGTTACGATTTATTATGACTACAGCATTATAATATAAAATAAAACATAAATGTCTTAGGAAACGTTTTATTCAGAAACAAATCCTCTTTTTGTCCTTTATTAATTTACTTTCGTGGTATAATCTCAGAGCGAGCGGTCGACATTTTGTTCAGAAGTCGTTCAAAAAACACCACAGCGAATAAATATGGCACTGTAATTTTATTGCGTCGTTAATGACCTGTCATTTATCAGCACCAACTCCAATAGACTGGATATGTCTTTTAAGAATAATTATAAAAGCAATCGTAAATTTAAACACGACATAACAAGGAATATTATACATGATGAACGACTGAAGTTCAAAGACATCGTGGAAACATCTTGTGGATTATTAGAACCACTTAAAGTGTAACCGCCTTTTGTTTCAGAAGATGTCGTTCGTTCACTGAACGTGCACTGATGTAGGTATTTGCGTCCCACCGGAGTTCATTTCCTCTATACCTTTATATGTGAACAAACTAGTTAGGAGTTGCGTGTCTCAGAACAGATTGGTATGGTAGTTACGTGCAACCGTTCCTTTCACTCGCACGAGCGTGATGTTCTAAGTTTGCTCTGCTATTGCTCATACAATTTCGGTCGGAACCTTTCAACCTCAATAGAATATTCAAAGGTCGGCCTGTGAAAATATGGCTCAATTGGCGCTACGATCCGCGCGGGATTTCCACTTTAATATTCAGGCGATGAAAAATATCCCCGTCATAAAAAGCTGGACCGTATGAGTTTTTAGAGGCCACGTATTTGAATATTGATGTTTATGGAAAATAGGCAGAAATATCGGAGCCCTGGAAACATAAAAGGCCTGTTATTTCAAAGCGTATATCGTAAATTTCATAATGAAACTATGCGTGTAGACAGCCTACTACACATGAATGACCCGTCTAATTTCAATAGAATAACAATAAATGTAATCTTAATTATAAATTTAGATACGGTGAGTAGGGATATGTAAATGACAGGTCGCAATATACATATGTATATTGTATAATTGACTACGTAAATACAATTTTCTCATTACCAAGTTATAATTATACTAGATTATAATTTGATATCAAATTCTTACACGTAATAAAATTTTCGTATAACATTTTTACGTTTCAAGACAAGTTTGAGCTACAAATATTTTTTCTTATAATTGTAATAAAAATGAGTTTATTACAGCTTCGGTTCCCCACTCGTGCGATACAGCGATTGAAGCCGCTAATATTTCAACACGAAAAATAGTCCGCGATTTATTCAAACACTCACTCTATAGATAAAAAATTGCCATTGCTAGGATCGCGCTAAAACAAGAGTTGTTATAACAGATCGCGATGAGTATCAAACATTGTAAATGGATGCGATTTTCCACATTAATTAGCGCAATATGGTATTTCATTGTTTAAATAAAGGATATTTAAGGTTCTCCGATTTTTTTTGTTATACTTAAAACTCTGCTTTTCTTGTTCGACTATTGAAACTATCGATCGACGAGTAGGTTTATGAACATAAATATATACATATATACACACTTTTCAGCTACATTCGATACATATAAGCCTTAATATCTGTATAATTATACCCCTAACTAATAGTTCGTTACGTATCAATCAAACAAATTAATGGACAAAGTTCCTACTGGCTGGAACTTTTTGTGTTAATACTTTAGTTGCGTAGTTCGGCAATCAATACACAGTTTGATTATTACATATTGTAACTTTTGCAGTTCGTGAGGAACGTGTCAGAACTTAGTTGTGCGTACATAATTGTTGGGAAGAAAAAATGGATTATTACACATAAATTAGTAGAATCCCTGTTGAAGCGCTTATAGGTGCGTTAGCGTTAGCGTTAAATAGCGTTTGTAAAGCGCTTGTAAAGTAAAGATGACCGCTGACGGAAAACGTTCATGAAAGTTTTAGTGTTAACAGTTAGTTCCGATTGTTGCCGTTAGGTAGCAATTTTGAAATCTCGTCCGATGCCTTAAGGACGGTTTTGTAACATTTGGCAGTTAAGTTGGCCAATAACGAGTAGCTCCAACAATCCGCACTGCAGCCGAGGTCTTGTATCTCTTGCAAAAGAACCGCCGCTAATTTTAAGTGTGTGATAAGTGGACATTTTGCAACATGAGGCGTTCCACCTAGGTTTTCAGAAGCATTATCTGTGATCCCTGGCTTGGTGGAGTTTAGAAAGTTGTGTCTTTGTCTGTGTTTGTTGTGTGTTGTCTGTATTTAAGATTAAATAATAGCTTGAACCCTTACAGTCTGCGAGAGGACCCTTCACGAACAGTGGAATGTTAAAGGGTTCGAGATGACATGACTGTATATCCGTAAGCTAATTTTCTAAAGAACATTACGCAAACTAAATGTATGGCCTACTTCTAGTATTTTAAATACAGAATACCTACACAGTAATATATACACACCACGAAAGCAACCAATAATTTATATAACTCAGTTAGAAACCATGTTGTTACCAGCAATTTGAAATCAAGATGAAAGAGTAATGGGAATCTGTCACACACAACGTTGCTGTGGTTTTTGGACAAACATGAATCGTAGCTATCAATCTCAGTCGGATGGGGACCAAATAACTAGGAAGTTGCTTTAGTTGTTCTACATATATTTGTAGCATTTTTATTTACACAATGAAACCGAGAGATGTAGATGTAACTAATAAGCATTAAGAAGAATTAAGAAGTTTCCGTTTGGGATTCATGAAAATGTTATTTTTGACAGTATTGGTACTTTGACAGTCTCCACTAACTCGCGTATGTACTCGTATGAATTTATGACGAGTAATGAATGTAGAAGCACGTCAGGTCTGTAACACTCATAATTAGTATTTATTCAAACAAGCATATGTGTTGATTAGTTTGAAAATGAGTCATAGATTTTTTGGAGTAAGAGTAAACTATTTAATGACGTATTCCGATACGTAACGGAGTGTATCGTAAGGAAATGCTCGTAATAAGTTACTAGCGGTTACTCGTGAAGTGAGTCTTTTCGACGTTGTCTTGCTTCGCGACGTAATCAATAACCGCGACCGCTTTTAGGTATACAGTCATCTCAATAGCCAGAAGGAAACTTTATTTTATTTTCATACTAAGTACGCTATTATTGTTATTGCGGACTTTGAAATTGTGATTGACTTTTAACTTGTTAGTACATGAGTAGATTAAATTCGATAATTTATTGTAGCTGAGTCTACGACGTAAATCATTTCTATTTGTATTATATAAATTACTTTTAGTTTATATTCGTGAAAATTATTTACAGTATAATTTAATTTTCTTTGTCGTCTATAATACAGGTTGTTGAAATAGCACCTAACAACAGATATACATTTATTTGTTACATGACAATGTTACAGGTCAGTAAACAAGTTTATTAAATAAGAATTCTATCTGGGTGGCTCCGAAAATATGACAGCTATCTCCCGGCCAACGTATATTGGACCTTTATCTTGATTCGGTGGAAATATGTTGTTACCAGTGTCCCAGTATCTCATATTGGATCTTTGCGATCCAGTCTGTGGACTTCTGACTAAGCATTATGTTCGTCCGGATTATATTGGGAATATTCATGCTCGACTTGCAATGAAAGCTTTGTACTTTACAATCATGTTTTATTTTGTACCTAGATCATAATTTGTTATTATTGTCTTAATACAAGTAGTATGTTTTTATTCTTAGCTTGATGCAGCTGGGCTGATAAGGTTACTAATAAAGCTAGCATTTGTTAAACATTAACAAAAAATTATTAATTAGATAAAATACGATTCACATACGATTAAATACGATTTGTTTAAGAATACTTAAATTTAAAAAATTGTATCGTGGTACTATAATAATACAGGTCACATAATATGTAGTGACTGTTAAAGTATGACTCCACGTAAAGATATATTGTTCAAGTTACTAGCTGAATTCACAGACAATACTTTAACAAGACATAAATTTAACTAAGCTCTTGTTGAGTTTCATGCAATGCGGCGGTTCGCAATAGCTTAATTGGATAACTGTTCACTATCTCCTAATACGAACATTAACGTAATCTTCGCATGCATGTGTAGTTCATAGTTGTAGTACTGTGAAGTCTGTTGAGATAATTAGTTAAAATCAATTTGTGCCCGAGTTTCTGCTACGTGGCTATTCTATTAAGCACGGGTAGTGATAAGGTGTCTGACTATACTCTACAATTATACTGAGTGCATTGATTAATAATATCTGGTAATTTGCAATACGATTCGTCGGCAGTGAATCTGTCTCGCGGTACGTTGAGGTTCGGGAAAATTGATTACGCGCAATTTATCAGCAGCAATGGACCACTAGCAATGATCGCCAGCAGTTCACTACAACAGCTTATAGCCGAACAACTGACCCTGATACCTACTTAACATTATACTGTTACAATAATCTATATGCATATACATATACTTTAACTATCAGACATTGAATAGAAAACTTGAAACATGTTTATTTACTAGGCCGTTGTTTCAGTAATAATTGTTAAAAAGTTATAAAAATGCACTTCTACGTATTTCAATTGTACGCAATTAATGTTTATTTATTTTCTTTTCAAATATGTTTTAAGTCTCGATTAAAATATGATATTCAAAGAGTTTTAAGGTCGTAGATAGAGATAAAAGGCAGGAGATCCATTTTGTCGGATTCTTGAAACAGGTCAGTCACCAAGCATTAAGTTATTGCAAAATGTAGTTATTATTTCAAAGTATTCCCCATTGGGAGGAGTGTTGAAATCGTACCGTTTCTTATTCTTGGTGAATGGTACATATTGTTATAGAAAGTCTGCTTTTAACATCAAATATACGTATATATTTACAGTAAGTACGTGGGTAACTATTATTGGGTTGCTCCACGGGCCTCGAGGCGTCAAGATGACTAGACGGGCGGACAGATGGACAGCGACTAATTGGGTTTCGTAAATTAACGTAACCGGCTAGTTATGCCTAATACCAGAACAGCAGAATATTAGAAATAGCAGACGTAGAAATAGAAAACGATCTTGGTATTAGTTGGTATTTTGAGATGTTATAAAGTATGTATACACCTAATATTATCTGAGGTGTGCGATGTCTACCAAACCGCACTTGGCCAGCGTGGTAGACTATG